>JAXDDX010000003.1:15672500-15682500 GCA_034670405.1 Hoplostethus atlanticus
AACCATTTCATGTACTGGGGTAGCGTTGATTTCATTATTTATCACATAATGCTCTACATTTTACGTCAGGCTTAAGTCTGGGAAGTAAAGACTGAATCAATGGAAGCTCAAAATAGTTCCCGAGCCCTCAGGGCAGTCACTGTTTAGGCTCATTTACTCTTACTGTCTCTGGCCATGTAGAGGATGCTGTCCCATGCAGAGCATTAAAGTGCTGTCATCACCGTAAGCCGGATGTCCTCATGCAGGGTCGCTCACTAGCTCCCCTAAGGGAAGAATGAATGGGGTCTTGGATATTTGTGTGTGTATTTGTGTATTTGTTTTACACAGCGTTGTATTGACATTATGAGACAGAGTGGGTGGAGGAGCGAGAGAGAGAGAGAGAGAAAACAGAGATGAAGAGGAAAGAAACAGAATGAAGGGCAGGCGCAGTAAAAACAGTGATTCTAAAAGTAACCAATCAATGATCATTAATCAATACTCCCTCTCTTTCCTCTGTTTGATGAATAGATTTCTCCTCCTCTCAGCGTTCTCTCTCCATCCGTCTCGCTCAGCCTCTTTCTCATTCACACCTACACCTTTCCCTTGAGTCCCCTCCCTCTGTTTTTCTCTTTCTCTCCATTCCTGTCCTCCAATTCTGTCACATTCCACCGCATCCGTCTGTCAATATATCCATTTCTCTTTGTGCCTGCCTTCCTCATGAGCCCAACACACACACTCTCTCTCACACACACACACACACACACACACACACTCTTCTCTCCATCTCTGCTGCCACCTCTGTTTCTATCACTGTCTCTCTTTCTCAACATTTCCGCGCATTTTCCATTTTTTTAGTATTTTCCTCCTTTCTTCCTTTCTCTCCAGCTCTCTCTCTCACTTTCTCTCTGTCCCTCTCTCTCTCTCGCTCTCTCTCTCTCTCTCTATCCGTCCCTTTCTTTCATCTCCTGCCATCTGTTTGGCAGGCTTCCCAGCAGGTCACACCTGCAGCTCCTTGGAGGCCAAAATAACACACTGGCACCACACACACACACACACACACACACACACACACACACTCACCAACACGTGCACATGGCTCGCCACCTGAAGGTAGATATCTTTCTATAAGTATATCCATATGCAACAACAGATTGCCCCACTTGGATCCTGTTGGGTCAACAGGCTACGATGCATGCTGTGTGCTCGTGGTGTTGCGGGTTTGAATCCAGTCCAGTCCGTGACTTTGCCACATTACATTTTCTCCCTCTCTCACCAATCCTCTTTAATCACTCCTCTTTAGACAGAAATGCCATGATAATATTATTTTAAAAGGCGTGTGACTCTGTGCCAAATGTGAGAAAAACACAGAGAAAATGTTGCTCTGTTCCTCTGCCTTTAACAAGTGACATGAGCAATGTGAATTTCATCACTTGCCAGTTAGCACAGCAACACACCACACATGTTGACGCATACGGCGGTCGTCTCCACAATTGGGAAATAATCAGATGAGTTTATTTTATGATTATGTGTTTGTTGTTGCAGGTATTGTTGTTGGTTTACATGCACATCCATTATTTGATCCCAGGTTTAGTTTTGTGCACTCCTAGAGGTGCTTTTATTTGGATAATTGAACTTAATAAGATTGCTCATTTAAACTCTCCATAGTGGCTTCTGTTTTGAGAGGAGATTCTTGTTGAATCCTATTTTCCCAACATTTTCTCAAACAGTGAATAGATTTTTCTTGTTGCGCCAGGGATGAATGCATCACTGATATAGGGTACGATCGAAGGAATGTTTTGTCCTTTACCAACCTACACGATACGCTCAAGATATCTTATATATGGTACATTGTGTGATGTAGGTATTTACACTGAATACACCACACACACAGATGTTTATGGGTCAAACAGTTATTATGTAACTGTGTGGGCGATGTTGCCATGTGTGAAGAGGGCTTCAGAAAAGGTCTTCAGTGTATGTGTATATGTGTGTGTGTGTGTGTGTGTGTGTGTGTGTGTGTGTGTGTGTGTGTGTGTGTGTGTGTGTGTCTAGGTGTATCAACAGTCATCATCATTAGCCTGATCAATTACTTACTCTCTTTTTGATCAAAGCAATTGATCTAAATGACATCATGATTCTCTTTCTCCATCTCTCGATCTAAATCTCTCTCTCTCTCTCTCTCTCTCTCTCTCTCTCTCTCTCTCTCTCTCTCTGTCCACATGTCTAGGAGCCCAAGGCCGTTGTCATGGTTTCCAGCCCACGCTCAACTTGCCGTCTGTGCGTGGCGTCTCATTAGAGCACACAAACAGCACAGGCACACACCTATGCATTTACTGTTTCCCACAGCGCAAGACGTGGGCATCAGGAGCCATATTCAGGTCAGTCATCAGATACTTCACCCCTATTGATTCACAGTATTAGTAACTTTTTTTGGTTTTCTTTGGTTTACTGAATAGTATCTAATGTAAGTAAGTAACCGTTCAATTATTGTGAACATTTAACGTATTTATGAATTTTCACACAACTTTACGGGAATTCTTGCTAAATTCCCACAATCCCTCCTTGTATTCAGCAAGATCATCCTATTGGTGCTCTCCTCCTACTGCACACTTCGCCATTTATGTGTCTGCCTGCTTTCTCCCACATTTCAGTTGGCAGTGCCGATGCTGATGAGCTAGTTGAACAGTTTGATCAGCTGATCACCGGTCCGATCACCGATTAAAAAGATGTATTTTATGGTTGTAATAGCTCATCACTGCCAGTCAGTGTGACAGTTGTTGAGTTTTCCCTCCATAGTTTGTTCTCAAGCAACACTAAACGCCTCTCTCTCACCTCATATTGAGTGAAGCTCGCTCACCCTGTGTTACAGTCTCGCCAATGTGTGTAGGCTTTGCCACTGCAGTGGTTAATCTATGCATGACAAAAATACTTTTGAGATTGAGTGATGCTAACGAAACATTTTAGCTAACAGGATACTATATTCTGATACTGAAAGATAGCTATCCTACTGGAATGCAGCAATATAGTAAAGGGGATTTATTCTTCTTGACAATGCATTGGGTGAATGTTGTGGTTATCCTGATTATTCCAGGACTGTAGGAACTTAAACTACAACAACAGCTGATGCTGCACACCGAGCTGGGCGCCGTGGGACTGGACAGCATCTGGACTTGTCTACTCACTATTCCAATAACATGAAATGGCCTGTCTCTATGTTGGAAATGCTACCTTCATAATAATACAGTATGCCTGTCTTTTAGGCCACTGCAGCACCTTAATCAGAACTTTACAAACCAATTCTACCAAGGCCTGGGGCAACTGCCTTTCCATTCAGTTAATTCAGAATAGAAATAGAAACTGGAGCTCATGTACGAATGAGCATTCATTTTCATTTGTTTCTTTCTTGGTTATGAAATCCCTCTCAAGCCGTTTTCCATTTATTGAATTCCAAGGAAATTTGCCTTGAGTGATGCTAAACATGCTAAACTGATGAGTCTATTTTCTTCCCCCAACTCTTCAATCAGTTTCTAAACAGTTGGAAATGTAACAGTGAAAACACAACCAGCTATTATCACAACGAGAAAATAGGGCAATAAGGAACTAAACGTTTTTAGGCACCGCATCGACATTAGACTCCATTCATACTCTCCTTAGTGAGGACAATGTTGTACTTGCCTGAGCAGAAACCACTTGCCACAGGTTGGTGGGAGACAGCTAGAAACTGTAATTGTTCTACAGTCGTTGAAGTGAAACAAACTAGACTTTTTATCACCAAAATATTTGGATATGATCTGGAGCTGCACTGCCAATGGGTCACTTTAGTTAATTAATGTCTGGGTTCAATCACAACATGCCACCCGACCCCAACCACCCACTCTGTGGCTGCCATGGCAACCTGGCAGACATTCTAGATGAGCATCTGCTGCTTACAACCATACATACTGTGCACACACACCCCACACACACCCCACACACACACACACACACACACACACAAACACACAGACAGACATCAGTGCTCCACCAACAAAAGCTGAGAGCGCTAATGAGCTGGAAGACAACACAACTAGGAAAAAGGAACACAGAGCACACACACTCCTCCGTGAATCATCATATGTAAATAAAAACATACACACACCTACACACAAACACACAGGCTGAATAACACACACACTACAGGCATGTCAGAGTTTATCAGTCAGAGAGGCAGGAGATGCGTCCTCTGCCCTGAAAATCATCAAACATAATGATTGTGTGATATCCTACATATATACAGTATCAGTGTCAAATGAAGTGTGACAATGCCCACCTAATGACTATGCTATGACCATTAGCACATGTGTTGTCACTGCTCTGACTCCCATTCCTTTAATCTTAGACGTGATTGCGTTTTATTGATGACTTGTATTGCTCTTGCCAGAGGTTGTGATGGGATCATTGGAAGCAGTGTGTGCTGGTGTACAATTTAAACTTGAGTGTTAGTGGCACCTGCTAAAAAGTTGTTACGGGGAAGAGCATGTCTTTTCTTGGAGATTAAAACCATGCATTCCATTTCCCATTGTGTATTTAGTGCTCAGAGTCAAGTCATTAAAACGACACAGCATTAAAAAACTGCAATAATCCTTCTATTAAGGGTAGGTTCATAATTTAGGGTTCGGGCAGAATATGAAGAGCTCTGACGTTTTTTAGCAATTTGTAATTTGAACAGAGAGTAAGAAGCAAGTCCCAACCCACGACGTCTAATCCATCAACAGCCTCGGACAAACAGAGGGCAAAGTTCACCATGACAACAGCAGAACTCATTAAGCCAGATGTCAGAACCGTCTAACACACAGACACAGTGGCGCTAAACACTTTGCCAGCGTGTGTGTGTGTGTGTGTGTGTGTGTGTGTGTGTGTGTGTGTGTGAGAGAGAGCGAAAGAGAGAGATGAGTGCAAGGCCTGTGTCCGTGCATGTACCCAACTGTGTAATTATGTGAGCGATCAGACCACTGTACATGCCTGTCATTCAATAACACACACACACACACACACACACACACACACACACACACACAGACAGAGCAGCCCACGCTTGCTTACCTTGACAGCAGGTCCACTATTACTCATCTATTGATGCCACACTTCATTACCCTTTGTCTCTATCTTTCTGTCTTTCTTTTTCTCTCACACTCTCATCTTCTTTCCATTTCTCTTCTCTCTCTGCATTTCCATCCAGCCTTTTTTCTCACCATCTCTCTCTCTCCTTTACTCACTGCTTATCTATCTATCTATCTATCTATCTATCTATCTATCTATCTATCTATCTATCTATCTATCTATCTGGGCTGGGGATCAGTGTGGGTTACACTCTAGGGCTTGTGAGCTATACATTATTACCATCAAGACTAAATATTTTGCTATGTCACATCAAAACAGACCATGTTGACCAATTATTGATGTGTGTTAGCAAGGCCTTCGCCAAAACACCAGATGAACATCATGAATAGATGATGATATTTTGCACCATGAACCTGCTGCTGGGACGGTTATAAGTGGTGGGTGGGGCTGCAGCTATAGGGGGGGAGCTTTTTTACGGCCCGTAAAAAATACATCGAGCTGAATACAGGGAACAACAAAGAGAAGAGAAGAGAAGAGAAGAGAAGAGAAATATCGTGCTGGACTAAAAAAGATAACCTTTTTTTCGTTGTTTACTTTGCATGAAGTATACCGGCAGCTTAAAGTAGAGTAGTCAAGAGAAGACGAGAGTAGAGCAGAATATAGAAGAGAAGAAGAGAAGAGAAGAACCAAGTAGAACAGACTACAATGAAACAGGCCAATGTGACAGGGTGACTGCAGAACATTTACTCCTGGATTAGTCCTGTCCTCCTATAATGCACAGACAAGGTGCCATCCAGACATCCCATCCAGTCCATTCTCATCGCTGACACATTAATAGAGCAGACTGTGGCTCGGTGATGGAGAGTGGATAACAGAATGCTCTGTCCGGGCCTTAAGCAGAGTAATGACAAACAGATGTGTTGAAGCAATATTTCACCTCAAACGCTCCTTATCAATATTTGCAATCAGGAAAATGGACCTCTTGGGAAGGATGTCCAAAACAACGGGAAACAATATAGATCAGTCATCCCACTGCAATTGTTTAATATATACCAGAAGTATGTTTTCAGGATGACATGAATTCTTGTGAACAATCTATTCAAATATCCCATTCAATTTGTTCTTGTGAACAATCTATTCAAATATCCCATTCAATTTGTTCTCTTTACTGGACTGATTGACTTTCACTGGAGCAAACTATGACCGAGAGGAAGATAGGCCTATACGCTCTTCATCCAGAGCCTTGCAGTGCTACTTGTGAATAGATTTTTGTGGATGGCCCCAGGGGGAATTGAACCACAAACCCTAGCAGTGTCATGTGCTGTTCTCTACCGTTAGAGCTATACAGGGAACAAAAAGAGCAATAGAAAGAAAAAGAGCAGGAGGTTAGGCGTAAGGTTGGGAGGAATAAAAGGAAAGAAGGAGTAAGAGAGAGAGAGAAAATGAAGATAAAAAGAGAAGACGGGAAGTGTCAAGAGAGGAGAGGGGGGGAGATGGTAGGAGGGTACAAGGGAAGGAAGATGGATGAGTGCAGATAACAGACATTACTCGTTTCCAGCTGGGGTCTTTGTCTGGACGCAGTCAGCTGTGAGAACACCACACACACACACACACACACACACACACACAAACACAAATATACACATGCTTCCCCAGACATCTCTTCTTCTGTAGAGGTTGGAGGGACCGTCCTGTTCCCAGGCGGCAATTTCCCAAAATGTCAGTGTCCTTTAATTGTAAATTGCCATTGTAGGCTTGTGATCGGAAGGTCACTGGTTGAAATCCCCGAGCCAGCTGGGTACACATGAGCAGAAAAAAGTATAATAACATATAATAATAGTAAATTTGTGTTACTGTATGAATGTGAAGCAAGGTGTCACTGAGCAATCCTTCTATGGATGCAGAGAAAGATGTGGAACAAATACAGATATAGGTCAACAGGGAAAGAGAAACTGAGGGATGGGGATGAAGAAATGTCAAAAGAAGCAAGAAAGAAAGAGATCATGAGAGAGAGACATTGGAGTGAGCGGAGAGGTTAAAGACAGGTAAATCCACAGAGATAAGAAGAAATTGAGAGAGAGAGAGAGAGAGAGAGAGAGAGGGGATGAAGTGATACAGATAGGATCTCTCTGGAAGAGATAGTTAGAATGACTGAAAGAGTGAGGTATGGTGCAGAGAGAGAGAGAGAGAGAGAGAGAGAGCGAAAGGGAGAGGACAGTGTTTCAGGAAGTTGGATAAGCGGTCTTAGTGAGGTCAAGATAGAAAAAGAGTAACAGTGTCAGGGAGAGGGAGAGACCGAGGCTGTTTATCCTGCCTAACCCTCCTGGTCTTGCCTCATCACTTTTTATCACTTCACACATAAAAGCATCATCCCCCATATTCAGCACAGCAGCCAATGGAATATCACCAGCTGAGGTAATACACACTCTCTCTAATTTCTCCTCTGTCTCTATCATCACAAGAGCCTTTCTGTCTCTCTCTTCCTTCCTGTCTCTCTCTACATCCCCCCTCTCTCTCTCTCTCTCTCCACACCCCCTCTCTGTCTCTTCCTCTCCCTTTTTCTCACTCTCTTCTTTCTTTTTCTGTGTAATGAGTGCTCTAAAGACTCATCTGTGCCAAAGCTCAGTCACTTAACCACAAGTCTCAAAGGAGAAGTCAAATCCCTGAAAACTTTGAGCCTGAAGGTAAGTTTGAAGTCAGACAGTACTGTATGTAGCGAAGCCATTTCATTTTTTTCAAGGTAAAGGAGCTAAACGGCCAACCGGCCAGGCGTTAGCTTCCCGGTAAATGGTGCTCATGAGATGATGCTTAAACAAGTTGAATCAAAAGATAAGATAGTTATACTGAAACTGCGTGTGTGTGCTTCTACCACCAAGCTATTATGAAGTTAAATTTAAGTCCAGTCACAGGCCATCAACATTTGACACAATCTAATGTCTGATGCCAAGTCACGAGTTTGGGTCCTCGATACAACACTGGCACACACACACACACACACACACACACTGCACACAAACTACACACAGACACCCATTAATGGCCAATCTTGTATAACCTAATGAGGGCCCAGTGGCATAGAAGCAGCAGTCGGGTGCTATTCCCTGCTCTACAAGATGGCAATAATTATACTGGTTGAGCCTGCACCACACACACACACACACACCACCACCAGCCTGCCTGTTTGACAGCAGGGATTAGGTGCAACTAATGCCCAGTAACGAAACCTCCAGCTTATCGCCCACAGAATCGTGTGTGTACATTTGTGTGTGTGTGTGTGTGTGTGTGTGTGTGTATCAGGTCTACAGTAAATTAGCTGCATGTTATTCTGAACTTTAATGATTTTCCCACATCTCACTGGTACCACATACCTCAACCATCGGCCTCCTCTCTCTCTCTCTCTCTCTCTCTGTCTCTCTCTCTCTTTCTGTACCTTTCTTGCTCTCTTTCCCTCTCTCTGTATCTCTCTCTCTCTCCTGTGTTGCTATGGTAACAAGCTGTGCGGGGGCTGTGATGCGGCACACATCACACCCATCTCACTGAGCTCACCGGAAGAGAGAGAAAGCGAGAGGGACAGAGAGAAATGGGTTTGTGATGGATTGGAGAGAGGGAGAACCCTATGGGCAACCCTAACTGGTCATTGTGGGTACCATTCAAATACCAGTTGAAGTATTTTTAACCAGTCCCAGCAAACGTTTTGACCTCGAAGAGATGCTGATACAACAGCCTGCACCATTATTGTAAACCTGTGTAAAATATAGCGGCAAAATAAAAGTTGAGACAACGTCTACAGTCATCCATAGCTGCTACCTGCATCATTATTTAAAATCGGGACCTGGATATATTTCTGTTATCACTTTAAAACAGTTTCCAAAGCTGTTTTAATAAAACATGTTGGGCTCGTTTGGGTTGACGTTGAACTTGGCTGTCTCCTTCACGTTGCCATCCATCAAAAGCTTGCCGGGGTGACAGATAGTTGCATATTAAAGCCAATCACACATCCTGACAGCGCTTTATAAGGACAGCCCACAGTGATAGGCTTAATTGCTGATTAAAGGATAAATAGCTCCTGAGTCGTGCAGTGTGATAATGAACTTGGTTAATCTTGGCTTAATCAGAATCTTTTACCAAAGAGTTTTAAGTGACTGACTTCAAGTTGTTGGTTACATCAAATGTCTTGGTGAATGTTTAGAAAGACCTTGATGTACCTTAAACCTCAGTATCAGTCCTGAGGAGGTTGACCCCCTGGGTCTAAGAGGGACATGTTGTTGTTGACATGTCTGCTTCCAGTTGTGGTCCAGATATACAGTAGCTCATATCACCACAGCAAATTTGACAGGGCCCTTTCTCGCACAGTGGGCTACTAGGCCATTTTTATATCCAGGACTATATGCAAAAGCTATGCTGACTGAGCCTGCTTGCTGTATGCTCATACCAGCTCAAATCTTAGTATTTCTCTGTATTTCTTTTAACTGGACAATGCCATGCTAGAGGCCATTCTTCAATCAATTGCCAATCATTGCTTCAAACTGAACAGATTTGCTTTCAATGACTGAGAGCCAAGGCAAACTAATTTTCATTTATTGATGACCCAATTTCTACCCTAACCTATTAATATGTTAGGCAACTGAACAAAGTGAATGTAATGAATCAATACAATCATCTTTTTTTACTAAACTTAAAGTTAGAAAGAGCTGACTTAAAATTCCATAATGAAATCCTGAAAGTGAGTTTGGGTCTGTCTCTTGTCACATGTAATCCTTCTAAATTCTGGGAGGTTCATTGAATTCATTGAAACATAATTCTGCTCCTTCTTCACCACAACTCATTTATTTTGATTAGGGTCCTATTTTGAAACATGAAATGGGCAATTTGTGCAGAGTGCACATTCTATGTATGTATGTATGTATGTATGTACTGTATG
>JAXDDX010000003.1:15685000-15735000 GCA_034670405.1 Hoplostethus atlanticus
AAAAGACAGAAAGACAGAGGAGAGGGAGAGAGACAGAGGGACAAAAGAAACAGAGACAGGCAGTGATATAGCGAGAGACAGACGACAGACAGAAAGACCTGACAGACGTCTAAGAAGAAACTCTTTGATCCTTGGTAGTTTCAGTTCAGCAGCCTTGAGATCGGCTGTCTTAGAGGACGTCACCCAAACTGACAAAAGAAAATGAAAGTCAAGGTGGTGTTTCATTGGGGTTTAAATTTAAAGACAAAAACCTGCTGACGGTGCTCTTTGATATGTGGTTGACACTTTTGATACCAAAGAAGAAGAGATCCAAGGCACTTTGCTTCATGAATTCCTTCCGTTGTCAAGTTCAACAAAAAGGTCTTGACGTTGTACAACAAAGGAATGCTAATAAGAGTGAGAAAAACAGTGATTCAAGGATGTAAGAAAAAGAAAAGGAGAGCGAGAAAGAGAAAGAAAAAGATACAAAGATAAGGGAAAAGAAGAGAAACAAACAACAGGTTGTCCCCCATGATGCAGGCACTCCTTGGACCAGGCAAATAAGCAGTTAGAGTCATCAATACTCATCATTCCTGCTGATTCACAAGTTACTCATCCAGGATCTTGCTGCCTGTTATCAAACTTATTAGCTGAAATCAATGACAAAGCTAATATATCAGTACCAGAAATTGGGCAAAAAAAGAAAGGAAGGGAATAGGATGTTAATGGAGTTTCAAATAGAATAAAATCCACCAGAAGGTGCTGAGACTTTAAATTATCTCTCTGAGGACAAATATTATGCATCAAATAACTAAAAAACATTCAAATGAGCAGAAAAGTCATTGATATTTTAATTTACTTTTACTTGGTTCAGTCTTTTTACAAGCTTGCTCTACTGATGCGACGCATGAGTTTGTTTCTGAGAAACTGGCCTCCTGTTAGGATTTGTCCATGTATGTGAAACCATTACTCTGAAGTCCCTTCAAACAGCTCTATTATTTATTCTTACCATTAATACAACTGTGGAATATATGGAATGGCTTGCATGTGATTTTCATTGCAAAGACGTCCGTTTTACCAAGCCGTTAAGGGCTCTATTTTCATGCCGGTGCACGGTGGATGGCAGGCCTCTGCGCCAGCGAAGCAGCATTTTCATTTCCCTTTTGTATTTTGGTGACTCGCTGTGACCTTGACTACCCCGACATGGGAGGAGAGGTGCAGTAGGAGGTGTGTTAGTAACAATCGAGCGGCGCAGTGCAATTTTGGATTTGCGCTATAGCATTGCCCCCCTGCACGGACCATGTCACGGCAAAGCGCAGGTGGGTGCTACACTATTTTCATGTTTTTACCAAGCAATGCACCCATGAATAGACCTCATTCAAAAGCTTACCAACCCATTTTGTGGATGATATGTTGGCCAATTTGACGATTTACATTGAGGTTGATGTAAATCCCTCAAGCAGGAAAAGATGTGATACATTTTTTATTCTAACTATATACAGATGGGTGAATGATTGTCTTCCAGTATGTGCCATGATGTACGTTTTTTCTTGATAAAAGGCTTACTAATGGGATAACTAGGTGGTATATTTGCTCATGGCGATTCTGCACCTCGAGGACATCAGTTTCTTTTTGGGAGAAGCTTTTGTGGCAGAACCGCTCCTGACTGTTGTCTTCCATCACCGAATTGTCAGAGCGGCGTGGCGGAGAGCGCATTGCTTTTAAAGGGAAGGAAAGGAGGTGGTTTGATTGGTCTTAGGCTCACCACACCTATTGATAATGTATTCCTCCTAATCCAACCCCGTTTGCACCGTGCGTCTCTGGCCACAAAATTACCAAAGACCAGTAACCACGCCCTGTGCACTCGTGCTGTACACCTTTGATTCACAAAAATATAATCCTTAGTCATTCTTAAAATCGTATTTTTCATAAAACTGAAAAAATATTCAGGATGAAAGGTTATGTCACTTGTTTTCAATGCAGTTCCACTTGTTTCCAGAACGTTCTAGAAACAGTTGTCAATATTTTAAGACCATTTTTAGTTAATGTAAGAAACATTTATAAATGCTAGTATTGATATCTTAGATTTCATATGGTTGCATGCACTATCATTGCTAACAGATTTTGAAAAAGAGAAACCCTGTTGAGAAATCTTTTTGACCTGCTAATATGAGCTGGATTAGGGATCACTAGAGCCTTCCCTTTAAAGACTAATCCAGTCCCAAAGGCAGATCTCTGGATTCAGATTGTTAGAAACTGGAAATGATGCAAGCACTGCCAAAAAACAACGACAGAGGAGATGGAGATGGAGCACAGTGCTTCAATCTTAAACTCAATTCACGGTTTGCCCATGCTAACTTTTCATCAACAGTAACAAGGACAGCGTGTAACAAGGATAGCTGTTTGAGTCTGTGTGTGTGTGTGTGTGTGTGTGTGTGTCTGTGTGTGTGTGTGTGTGTGTGTGTCAGTGTGAGTGGGTGTCTCTGAGAGTCTCCAGAGAGGAGCTGTAGACGCAGCACTTCTATTGATCTCACAACCTTTACAGATGAGACCACACCACAGGGGGATCACACATTCAGTACACGTTTGCATGTACACTCTCACACACATGCAAAGGCAAACACACACAGTAATACACACAAAAAACACACCAGCAACCTTTTCCTTTACCTCCGCTTCCTCCATCTCTCGCACCTTTCTATCCCTCCATCTCTCTCTCCTCATATTCCCTTGTGTTTAATTACAAGCAGTCTTTTATTGCCATGATTTGAGAAGAAAGAGCAGAATGAATTTCCATCATTTCACCAATTAAATGACATGAAACAGCTCTTGTTTTAATCAAGAGCAAATTAGCATGATACTACACAACATAACACAATCATATACCCACTCACAGGCTAGAGAGTGTGTGTGTGTGTGTGTGTGTGTGTGTGTTTGCAAGTGTAGATACATCCCACACCCTGCAGTGATGTGTAAATTACACTCCTACTGTGAGTGATTTGCTTTTCATGTCTGACAAGAAATATTTTATTACCATGATATATGAATGTCACACACACACACACACACACACACACACTAAACCTGTCTCCTCTCTTCACCCCACTGCTAATCTCGTCTCTTTCGTCTCTCCCCTCGTTCCAGTCCAATCCGTCCCATTCCTCTGCAGCTCTTCACTACTTCCTCTCCTCTCTGTTTGTTCTGTCCTTTCCTCCCCTCTCTCTCTATCTCCCTGCCCTCTCCATTTCCAGGTAGCGGGAGGAGAGCAGAGAAAATCAATTTCAAAAGACAGACTTTCTTTGAGACAGCTTGAGCCCTTCAACAAGCCTCTCATTTCGGAGAGTTGCGTGACCATGAGACGCCGTTTAACCTCTCTCTCACATTAAGACCACAAGGAAGCGTGGCCTTAATAAACAGCTGTGGTGTGAAGTGGGACACCGTGGGGGGGGGGGGGGGGGTCACCTCAGAGTCTCTGTTCTTATGCAACACGTTCTGCAACTGGTGGTGGACAGGATGCAAGCAGACGACGAGGATGAGGAGAGAAAGAAGAGCAAAAAGAAACAGTAAGAAGAAAAGAGGAAGAGAGAAAAGGGCAGAGAGAGATAACGTGACTACAACAGAGATGAGAGATGCGACAGATGCGGAGAGTGATAGGAGATGAGAGGGCAACAGGGTCGTACAATGTCTGCACAAATATGTTGACACTCTGATTTGACTGTCATGAAATGGCCATTAGCATCTGACCTCACTAGCATGCTATCGCTAAAGTCTTCCTCTAAGGTGCTGAAGGTACTTTAGAGAGCTCTCAGTATGTTTAGCTGCAGTCACACACACACACACACACACACACAGAGGCACACAGACACATTTACTGACAGTACGCATTTAGAAATGAACATTAATAAACAACAGCATATACTTGGACACACAAAAATACAGACGCACCCACGCATGCACATACCCATTCACATAAACACATGCGCATGCGTCGCATATCACCCCAGCTGCCATGCCGGATTCATCCAAATATGGTAGGGGATATTTCCATAGCAACAGCAGGGAGAAGGGGTGCAGAGTTGTGCGAGATCATTTCCAGAGAGATTCTGCAAACACTTTTGATTCAAACTCTTCTCTTTCTATTCATTCTATCTCATGTCTGTTTGTTCTTTTGACAGAGTCGGTACATCTACTTCTTATGAAAACACAAGTCTTCCAGCCCTTGTTATATGCAGCTCAAAACCTACTTTGAGTATTTGAGTATTTGTATTTAATGAATGTATTTGTATCTGCTTTAAACTACTTGGGTCTCCTCATCAAAGGCACATTTGTTATTAGCACTAGTGGAGTTGACATAACAGTGACAGGTCAGCCAGTGCTTGAGAGGGAGATGATGAAGAAGAAGATGAAGAAGATTAGTTTATTTGCAATTCGGGGTGCACACACACACACGCACCAACACACATGCAAGGGGGGAAGTGGCCGCCGAACACAACACACACACACATGCAGGGTAGGGTGTCCGATGAGATGACCAAAGGAGGATCAAATAATCAAAGGATACAGAAAAATGTTGCTGTCAACTCAACGATGTGGGAACCTATAACTAATATGACTTGATGCACCTGATCACATTCAGTGTGTGCGTGTGCGTGTGCATATGTGTGTGTGTAAAAAGGAAAATACTATCTAAATCTCCTCTTTATCTGCCCTGATTGTAATGATCCGCAGACTACAGCCTAGCCCAATGAGCCATACACACAACCACACACACACACACACACACACACACACACACACACACAATCTTTCATTAATAAAGCAAAAGAGAGATTCAAAGTGAAAATGCAGCCAATCTCTTGGCATGACAAATCATTTAGAGCCAGACAGAAAATGGTATTAAGTTGACGCAGAGAAAAACTAGAATAACAGAGAGAGAGAGAGAGAGAGAGGAGAGAGAGAAAGAGACAGACAGATAGACAGACTCCCTTATCACTCCCTTAGAGAGAGAGGAGAGAGAGAAAGAGACAGACAGATAGACTCCCTTATCACTCCCTTAGAGAGAGGAGAGAGAGAAAGAGACAAACAGATAGACAGACTCCCTTATCACTCCCTTAGAGAGAGAGGAGAGAGAGAAAGAGACAGACAGATAGACTCCCTTATCACTCCCTTAGAGAGAGGAGAGAGAGAAAGAGACAAACAGATAGACAGACTCCCTTATCACTCCCTTAGAGAGAGAGGAGAGAGAGAAAGAGACAGACAGATAGACAAACTCCCTTATCACTCCCTTAGAGAGAGAGGAGAGAGAGAAAGAGACAGACAGATAGACTCCCTTATCACTCCCTTAGAGAGAGGAGAGAGAGAAAGAGACAAACAGATAGACAGACTCCCTTATCACTCCCTTAGATAGAGGAGAGAGAGAAAGAGACAGACAGATAGACTCCCTTATCACTCCCTTAGAGAGAGGAGAGAGAGAAAGAGACAAACAGATAGACAGACTCCCTTATCACTCCCTTAGAGAGAGAGGAGAGAGAGAAAGAGACAGACAGATAGACTCCCTTATCACTCCCTTAGAGAGAGGAGAGAGAGAAAGAGACAAACAGATAGACAGACTCCCTTATCACTCCCTTAGAGAGAGAGGAGAGAGAGAAAGAGACAGACAGATAGACTCCCTTATCACTCCCTTAGAGAGAGGAGAGAGAGAAAGAGACAAACAGATAGACAGACTCCCTTATCACTCCCTTAGAGAGAGAGGAGAGAGAGAAAGAGACAGACAGATAGACAAACTCCCTTATCACTCCCTTAGAGAGAGAGGAGAGAGAGAAAGAGACAGACAGATAGACTCCCTTATCACTCCCTTAGAGAGAGGAGAGAGAGAAAGAGACAAACAGATAGACAGACTCCCTTATCACTCCCTTAGATAGAGGAGAGAGAGAAAGAGACAGACAGATAGACTCCCTTATCACTCCCTTAGAGAGAGGAGAGAGAGAAAGAGACAAACAGATAGACAGACTCCCTTATCACTCCCTTAGAGAGAGAGGAGAGAGAGAAAGAGACAGACAGATAGACAGACTCCCTTATCACTCCCTTAGAGAGAGAGGAGAGAGAGAAAGAGACAAACAGATAGACTCCCTTATCACTCCCTTAGAGAGAGAGGAGAGAGAGAAAGAGACAGACAGATAGACTCCCTTATCACTCCCTTAGAGAGAGAGGAGAGAGAGAAAGAGACAGACAGATAGACTCCCTTATCACTCCCTTAGAGAGAGAGGAGAGAGAGAAAGAGACAGATAGACAGACTCCCTTATCACTCCCTTAGAGAGAGAGGAGAGAGAGAAAGAGACAGACAGATAGACTCCCTTATCACTCCCTTAGCCGCCTGTTTGTTGCCGTCTTCTGTCTCTATGCTGTGTGTGTTGTCATGCGCTCATGGGCATTTGTGGTTCCATGTATCCCTATATGCACTTTTGTGTGTGTGTGTGTGTGTGTGTGTGTGTGTGTGTGTGTGTGTGTGTGTGTGTGTGTCTCATGCGGCTATAGATCTTTATCTCAGCCCAGCTATTCATTAATTGGTCTGTAGCCTGCTGGCACCATGAGGAATGGTAGGACAGAAGCAATCAATACATGCAGGCTCCAAACGCAGACAGCGTGTGTGTGTGTGTGTGTGTGTGTGTGTGTGTGTGTGTGTGTGTGTGTGTGTGTGTGTGTGTGTGTGTGTGTGTGTGTGTGTGTGTGTGTCTTGCAGGGTGATTTGACAACTGATTCATGGAACCAAACCACTAAAAACACACACATACACACACACACACACACACACACACTGTGTTTCCTTGTGATTTGGCCACTAGCCCCAGGCCTGTGGGCATTCAGGAACATTTCTAGAAGAAAGACAGAGACTCTCTAAGGCATCGG
Source organism: Hoplostethus atlanticus (assembly GCA_034670405.1). Classification (NCBI taxonomy): domain Eukaryota; kingdom Metazoa; phylum Chordata; class Actinopteri; order Trachichthyiformes; family Trachichthyidae; genus Hoplostethus; species Hoplostethus atlanticus. The sequence goes on from JAXDDX010000003.1 coordinate 15,691,886, forward strand.
GACAGAGTGGTTGACTTCTTATTCACTGTCATAATATTAAAGAATTAGAGATAATGTCAGGATTCATAATCGTCATAATGTATGGTGTACAGAGGGAGAAACTTCTGTCTGAGACCAGCAGATCCTTGTCATTCCTTTATATAATAGGTTATATATGGCGTGGCACTCCAAACTGAAATTAAATTACAGAGGAATCCAGATTTATCTGAAAAAAATGAGGTGATTTTGGCTGGATATGTTCATATGTTCATAAAATAATTACCATCCCCACAGCTCATCTCATAAGACTGATGCTGCCCAGAGAGGAGGCTGAGGGTAAGACTCAACGGTTCAGGTTCAGACCACCGGATCACCAGAGTACCGAGAGGTCAGAGTGCAAGCTCAGCCATTAGCGGCACCCCTGGGTCAGCGTCTCTCTCAAGAGTCAGAGATGAACACGCTGACTGTGGCGAGGATCATTCATGTCAGTGGACAGTCTCTCTCTCTGAGTTAGTATTGATCTTCGTCCACAAAAGAGGATCCATTGATGTGAGGGAAAACAAGTCAGTCAATTAAGTGCTTGATATTGATTGACTGATGCCACTCATCTCCCCCGAACATGTGTGCTTGGATGCATACTAAATGTCATATCATTATCATACTATCAATACTTCACAAGCCTTTAACTCATCCTGTCTACTCATCCCTATTCTATTCTATTCATTTAAACTTCAGAAGCTTTTCTCAAAGGACTTTACAGAGAATGAGCCTAACTAATCAATAATCAATCACCGGACAAAATTATGCAATACAGTAAACAAACAAAACAAAGCACAAGACACAAAATAGCCTGTTGAAAAGACTTAACAAGCCTACACAACCTACCTAGCCTAGTGTAGCCTAACCGGCACCACCAACCTTAGCCCCTCAGTGAAGACAAGGAAAAGCTCCCAAGAAAACCTTATTAGGAAAAAGTTCTATTCTATTCTATTCTATTAACCCCCATAGTTATCTGCCCTGGGTAACTGAATCATCGTCTTCATCATCATCTGGGTGCTCTTGTGGTAATGTAATTATCCTGGTGTTGAACAGAGTGTGTGTCCAACTGGGATAATCAGAAGTTCCTTCAACTGTCCTCCAATGAGCAGCGCTCTCACCCGCGACCATCTCCAATTTACAACTACGGTCAGTATAACACTGATGCTAACGAAAGCTCATATTCAATTAACCAGTTTAATCAGAACTGACTCTGGCCAGAGACAGAGGGGTAGAAGATCTACTGCAAAACATATCAAGTCATTTAGTTTTCTATTCAGTCTTATTTTTTCTTCAAACAAGTGGAAGCAATGCCAACGGTGTGAGTGTTTCACTAGTGTCAAGATGATGTCACGTGATTCAAGAAAATTATTGAAACAAGTTGATTTGAAACTTTGGAAACAACTGGACATTACTGGACAATGTTTCATTTGTTCTTTGAAAAATAAGAGTCAGTACCAGATATGTTTTGCAGCATAAGAAGAGGAGCCAAGTGCATTAGTTGTGTGAAAGTTCAAAGGCAACCTAGTATACAATGAGTGGTTGGTAAATCCTTATTTGCCTACTGCCAAGGTCTTTTCTTGTAAAGGGCGGCTGTGGCTCAGGAGGTAGAGCGGGTCGTCCGTAATCAGAAGATCGTAGGTTCGATCCCCGGCTCCTCCAGTCCGCATGTCGAAGTGTCCTTGGGCAAGACACTGAACCCCAAATTGCTCCCGAAGCTGCGCCTTCGGTGTATGAATGGTTAGTTTCCCCTGATGTGCAGGTTGGCACCTTACATGGTAGCACCCTGCCATCAGTGTATGAATGGGGTGAATGTGAATGTAGTGTAAAGCGCTTTGAGTGGTCGGAGAAGACTAGAAAAGCGCTGTATAAGTACAGTCCATTTACCATTTGTAGACGGCTAAGTCAAGATTTTCTGTTTTTGTTGTTTATTTATCCGGTGTAAATGAACGCTTGCTCCTTTTCAGCAACACTCTGCTTCATATCCATGCAGTTCCACACATTCACACCTGGGAGCTGCCCAGTACAACCAGTCTGGTACTGTGGGTCACTGAGCAGCTCCACTGAAGCAGCTGGGGGTTAAGTGCCTCAAGGCCACCCTGACAGTTGTTGAGGGAGGGTAGAGTGCTACTCATTTACTTTCCCCACCCACATTTTCCTCAGTTTTGTGCCGGGTACCAACACTGAAAACAGAACTTACACTAACCATCGCAGCCTTGGTATATACATAGTCACAACTTAGAAACAACTTGACATTGACTATACATCAAAGGTATGCATACTCTAGCTCAGTGGTCTCACCCTGGTGGAGTGGTCCAGTGGTCCTCAGGGCCCACAGCCGTCTCATCAGGGGCTGATTACAGTTTTTCTCAGTCGCTTTAGTACATTTCTCGAATCATCCTTTAGATTTGCAAAACAGTAAGCGCATTTCTCGAAACAATTGGTACAAACAGCACCACACAATGGATTACCTGCAAAAGCCCGTAACTTGCTCAAAATCCTCAGTTCATCTCTCAAAAGTAATCTTTACGTCGAACATGTCAGTCCATCAGAATGACAAGTCCTCGTGTCATTGAGTACAAACAAGATAGTCAGAATGCTTAGCCATGTTGTCAATAGAACAGTTACTCTGATGGAAACTATGGCGAAGGGTTTGATGATGATGATTGAAAATGCACAAGGCTGCACTTTTTCTGTCTGGCACATATCAATTTCAAAAGACATATACAACCAATAATTGTTCAAATTGTCATAATTGTTAGTCATTTGCCTAAATGTGCTAAAACATTTGCAAATGGTAACAAAGAGAAATGCTCTTTCTGTTGTGCACAAGAAACAAAATGTTGTCTTGATGACTTCAACTGTAATTCGAGAATTGAGCCAAAGCAACTGAGAAAAACTGGAGTGAAAGTCAAGATTCACTTGAGAGCAGTCTAATAGAAATGTATAGAAAATATGCTTGACAGATTATGACAACTGGTTCAACCATTTTGCATGTAATGACTTATACAATGAACTAGTGCCTAGATGTTCTGGGGGGTGAGACTATTCAACAGAGAACCAATATCGTCACCTTCTTAAACTAATGGCCTAAGTCATATTTTGAGGAAAATGTTTTTTTTGCCTAAATCATCTCTTCATGATGCTGGCCACCTCTGGTAAAATTGCCTACATCCTTATTGAAAAGATCATGCTGTTCCTACCCTGGTAGTATAATGGCCTATGTCAAGAGTGTGACTTAGGCAATTAAAAAAAAAAAAAAAAAATGCCTAAGTCACATTTTCTTGTGACTTAGGCAATTTTACAAGCTTTACAAGATGGCGGCTGCTTCCAGAAGAAAGAACAACAATATATTTGGTTCAGTTCTTTCTGTTTTTTGAAAAACTTTAAAATATGACTTAGGCCATTAGTTTAAGAAGGTGATGATATAATACATTTTGATCAACATGACAAACTATTGATAATGTAGGAAACAGCAGACGGTTGGACATAATCATTTGCATGAATGTGCCAAAGCATTTGCAATTTGTTCAAAAGAATGAGAAGCTGCTTTTATGATGAGCACAAGTGACTAGATGATGTGGAGGTTGAACAAGTAGTTTTGAGAATTTCAATTCTGATCTGAGAAAGCGACCAAAGCGACTGAGAAAAACTGTAACACCTGGCACACCAGGTGAATGTAATTAACTACCTGGTACAGCAGGGCTGCGGGCCCCGAGGACCAGGGTCTCTCTCTCTCTCTCTCTCTCTCTCTCTCTCTCTCTCTCTCTCTCTCTCTCATGGTCTGTCTTTACCTGCTACTCTTTTCTTTCTCTCTCTCTCTGCTGTCATACAATTCACATGGCGAAGCAAACCCAAATAACAGTCAGGATGAACATCATATTCACCTTACCCTCTTAATGAGCAGCATGATGGTGATGCTGATGATGGCGCCGATGATGATGAAGATGACGATGACGATGATCATGATGATCATGATGACGGTGATGACAACAACAGTGATGTTGACAATGACGACCATTTAGTTACCCAGGGCAAATAGCTGGGGGGAGAATAGAATAGAATAGCATAGAATAGAATAGAATAGAATAGAATAGAATAGAATAGAATAGAATAGAATGAGATTTGTAGCATTTTAATTTAACTTTAATGGTAATGATATGATGATGATCCCACTCTCTTCCAAGTCTATTTTTTCTCTGCATGTTGGCTGCCATAGGTGCTAAAATCATTATTCATCTTATGTTAATTACACAGTTGGCATGGCAACCAAAACTCAAGAGGCTTAGAAGCAAGTTTGACACATACTCACACACGCTCACGCTCACGCACACACACACACACAGTGTACACATACACAGAACCAAGATACAAAGAGTGCATTCGAAGGTTGTTTTTGCCAGCAAATTGTGGGAGGAATTACGTGAGAACAAAGCTTAATGTGAAAACCACCTCCAAAATCAAAAAAACATGTAGTGAAACACGTAGAGAACCCTGTGTGTGTGTGTGTGTGAATGTATATTATAGGCCAACAGTGTCTAACACTGTACAGTACGGCTGTATCGTCCATTTTGTTAGTACGTAACAGCGTTCAGTCGATCAAGCAGTGTAGCTCCACCAGTCTACAGTGGCTCCAGGCCATGAGGGCATTTTTCACCAACCAATCAAAGTGGCTTCTTGGTACAGAATTGTCCTAGCCAATTTATTTTTTCCAATTAATGTATCCTAACAGATGAGGAAGGTACCAGAATAAATAACTAACATTTAGCTGATGGTTTAGTGTTCATTTTAAGCCCTGGCTACCACTGTATGTAGCCAATCTACCACCATAAACAATTGTTCCATACAACAGTACACAACTTTGTAGCTTCACTGACCTGCCGATGAGGAGGAACTCTCCTACCAGTCCCTGGCGTCTCATGGCCATGAGGATGTTACGGACGGTCATGCCTTCACAGAAACATGCCACCACCCTGGCCTTGGGCAGGTGGGTCCGCAGTTTCTCCAGCAGCCGGTCGAAGCTCTGCTCCCCAGCATTACTCCAGATTTTACCTGCAACACAAATTATGCAGAAATAGGTCTGGGGCTCTCTTGTGATATGTTTGACATTTTCTTACTTCATGTGCTATGATACCCTTAAGTGTCAAGTGTATTCAAGCTGTTAATGTTGTTTGAAAACGCCAGACGACCCTAGAATATCAGTTCAATTCACCTGCTCTGTGCTTCTGCTCTACTGCTTTAATGTTTGGCTGGTCAAAGCAAAACCTATTCTAGTCTCTGCCTCGCCTCGGCTTCATGTTTTTACATCCTTTGGAGAGAAAAAAAAGTCTTGATTAGTTTTTTTGGGGTTGACCTTATTCCATGTTGTTTCTTACCAGAGTGTGCGATACAGATGCCTTCCTTGGCTGCCATCTCCTTGAACGCTTCCATCCCACTTTCACCATAGTTACCTAGAAAACCATAGAGAGGGGCGGATAAGTAATAATCATCATAGATAGATAGATAGATAGATAGATAGATAGATAGATAGATAGATATTGAATCCTACAAAGTGTTGATTGGACAGGACATTTGCTAGCACACATTACCTGATGCATCTCCAGACCCTGCCCATGTGGGATACCAACAACTTGCCCACCGCTGCACTATTCATGAAGGCTACAATTTGTGCGAGAGAAAGCTACAAAGCAGGCTACGAAAATGTGTCTCCCCGCTGTGGCACCCATTTCTTCGCCAGAGAAAGTGGGTGACCTGGAATGTATGCTAATGAAGGGTGGTACACACGGGCAAAGAATATGACAGGATTCCCCTCTTTCATTCCCCCTTCTCTCCCTTTCATCTCTCTCTCTCTCTCTCTCCCTGTTTTCTCCCATTTTCATTAAGGAAAAGATCAAAACTCTCTCCCGTTCTCTTCCTTTTTCCAGTCTGTGCCTCTCTTCTCTCCCTCACCCAAGATTGTATCCCTCCTAATGTTTCCTCCTCCTAATCTGCGTGGCATCAATAACAGAATGCTCCCTAATTAGGTCTCATCGATCCATGCCTCAGTTAAAGAGAAATAGAAAGAGGAGAGGAGAGGAGAGGAGGGGAGGGGAGGGGAGGGGAGGAGAGGGGAGGAGAGGAGAGGAGAGGAGAGGAGAAGAGAGGACAAATCATGAGTACTCACACAGAAAAAGAGAGACGAGAGGGAGGAAATAGAAGAGGTCCCACAATCCCTGACCACCGCTACATGCTACATCCTCAATGTGTGTGTGTGTGTGTGTGTGTGTGTGTGTGTGTGTGTGTGTGTGTGTGTGTGTGTGGTGTGTGTGTGTGTGTGTGTGTGCAGCCAGGCCACTGATGAGTGTGGTGGAGTGAAGTGTAAAGTCCTGTAATTAGTGTCTCAGTGAGAGAAGTGGGAGACAGATGGCACAGACCTCCCTTCCCCTACACACACACACACACACACACACACACACACACACACACACACACACACACACACACATACACACATACACCTACACTTACATGCACAGGCTCATTCATCCACTGTTGCCATCATCAAAATCGATAAAGCTTGTAACCTACTTCAGTCTATTCTCAACTGGGATTCATGTGTGAGACAACATTCTCTCTCTCTCTCTCTCTCTCTCTCTCTCTCTCTCTCTCTCTCTCTGTTTGGTGAGAGCATGCCTTTGCTGAGAGTGTGAGCTGTTTTTCTAAAACTTATTTCTTCTTCTTTCTTCTTTCTGTTTGCTACTGCATGATCCTGTTGATTGTTTAGTCCATTTGCAGCTTAGTAGCTCGTTTTATTAGATTAAGTTAGGTGTTAGTAGGTTTGGCGTCTAGTAGGGAGTCTGTCTACCACTACCGCTGTCTGTCCACCACTGAGTCTGGATACCTGCCTGATCCGACTATGACTGAGGTTCTTCTTGCTCTGTAAATCAGCCGATCAGCATTTTACACTGTCAACTCTTTTCTGGGATTTCTGGAAGAATGAAAAACTCGAGCACGCCCATTCTCTTCGGAGTCAGGCATTTACGTTTCTTGATTCGCCAGCTCAGACTTTAGAAGTCTTTCTCAGGGTTAAACATGAAATGGGATATTACATGGTGTATGTCAGCTCTGGAAGTATGAAGTGTTTTGAGTGTGTCATAAGCGTTTTGCCTGTCTGCATTACAAACAGCAGCCTCAGGATAACGCTGGTGCCCCACCGACTGACACTGACACAGGTCAAGGGACTAGCAGGCAGGGTGTGGTGGAGAGGACCCAGCAGAGGATAATTCTCCCTCTGTAACATCTGAGCGACAGTCGGGGGAAGCACAGGCTGAACCTGACAAGGAGTCAACTGTACTGAAAGAATTAATAAGAATTAGTACGTTGTGATGAGCGTGAATGTACTGTAATGGGAGGGGATTGGAATTGCACTGTGGATTTTGAGCAACCTCACCTTCAGTCATCCATCTTTTTGTCGAGGTTAATTCCTCAGTGATGTAAGTGATGTAGATGTAATAGATCAAGTTAGACAGGTTTTCTTCACTGTTACTAAAGAGTTTTATTTATCCTGCTGATTACCATCTCATCACTTTCAAGTTGTGTCGTTCTCCTACTGTGAAGTCAAACTCTCATTGGTGTCTTAATGCTAAACTTTTACATCATAATGTTTTCTGTGAGTTCTGTGTGTGTTTGGGCGAACTAAAAGGGGGTGTTTGACCCTTTGAGCCAATGGTGGGTATGAATCAAATGTGTGTTTTCTGTCAGCAATACACCTCTAACTTGACAACAAAAACCAGAGCAGCTGTTCAGAATCTTGAACAGGAGGCAAAACATGAGCCGACCTATTCCTGTTGAAAGAGGTATAAGGCAGGGCTGCTCCACCCAGGACAACTTTATTCCTTATCAATATAACTGTGTTTATGTAGGCTAAGGAACAGGTTGACTGGACTCTCCCTACCAGGACTACCACAGAGCCCATCATTAGTAGTGTTGGCATATGCTGATGATATCAGTGGTTTTATAAAAGGATGATATCCAGGCTTAAATTGATAGTTTAGGGATGTTTGAAAAAGCCTCCTCTGTCAAGGTAAACTGGGAGAAGAGTGAGGAAACAGCAGAGGGCAGACCTAGGTGTGTAAGATTTTCAGAAACAAAATTTGGAGTGTGTAGTGGAAAAGGAGTGTACCAGATTGTCTAAATGGAGATGGCTGCTACCGCAGCTGTCATATAGGGGAAGGGTTCTGGTTTTCCAATAACTTGGTTGCCTCAACATTGTGGCACAGACTTATCGTCTTACTTCCACCAAGGAGCCTCATTGCGGAAGTGCAGAGGACTAGTCTGGACAGCATTGAATTTAGGCAGCAGCTCTGTATTTACTGGTGCATGAAGGTGGACAAGGTCTAATAGACATTTCCTCAAGGGTAATGGCTTTCAGGCTCAAGCTACACAAAGGTTCTTGTACCTCCGTGGATTGAGCTGCGAGCTACAGCTCGACTGCTGCTGAGGAGGGCTGGTGGCCTCAATTATGATAAGCAGCTGTTCCTGCTGCAGCCTGAGGTAGTACACTGGACTGGATTGAATCCATTTACAAGTCAGTTTTAGAAGCACAGCAGGTTCTCAAGGTAACTCAAGTACCTGACGCAACACTCATGTGGCTATATGAGGAACCGTTGTTTTATAACACATGTATTATTGCAAAAGCTCTGTCATCTGCTAGCTTGCAGTCTTACCTGCATGAAGCAGGCTGTGTGAAGCTTGGGCATTTGGTGACTCAGATAGGTGTTGATTCCCTTGGAGAGATGGTAAAAATAAGGTCCTATCTGTTGTTGCACAAGAAAGTAGAGGAAGTCTGTGCGTCTCTACCAGGGCTCCTCAGTGCGTCTGCTGAAAACTATATTATCTCTGACAATGGGATGATGATTGTGAGTATAGGTTCTCCTCTTTGACGGTCTTTCCTGCTGCCAAGGAGTGACAGGAGGACAAAGGGCATTTGTTGTAATTTTACAGCCCTTGAGCTGGTAGGAAAGAAAGCGGTTTACTTTACCTGTATTAAAGTGTCACACCTACACTGTCTGGCAAGGATGACGGTGTTGGAGTGTTTTGGTCCACACATTTCCCCAAAAGGTTGCTACCAGTCTGATCCTTTCTTTTTTGTATGTGTGTGTTAGTGTTAGTTTTGTTTTCTTTGAAGGGTAAAGACGGCGTGATGTTTTGAGTTTGTGCTGATTTGTACCTAAAGAAGACATTTCTGTCTCTGTCTCTGAATCTCTCTACCACACACACAAACATGCCCTCTTCCCTAGTTTATCTTACAAACACACACACACTCACACAAATACTTAAACACTATCTCTCTTTCTCCCTCTCTCTCTCTCTATCTCTCTCTCTCTCTCTACACACACACACACACAGAGACACACAAACAGACACACACACACACACAAGGACACAGAACTATTCTTCATTTAATTTTCATTTTCTTCCCAAACCACAACAATGTCCAACTCTGACATAGACATGTGGCAGGGGGCGATGAATATGATTCAATATGGAATACTGCAAAGTGTTTATTTGAAATCAAATGAAAGGGGATATCCTTGTTACACAAATCATCCAATGCACTCATCAGCTTCCAGGAGTGCTGCAATCAAACACAAATGAGAAAGAAACTGAGAAGCAACAAATATTATTGCCTTCATATTTCATACCTACCCATTACTGCATCCGCACCAAAACAATGGTAATTTCCAACCCTGGAAACTCACTTATGAGCTATGTTTTCTCCTTGGTCAGAAACACTGAATTCACCCTACCTCCCTACTCTCCTCCCCTTCTGATCATCCCAATTCACCGACCTAGCCATCTCACTTGTCTCTCCCAATAGCACACACACCTCCCAGTGAAAACTGCCATGTACCTCTTATAATAATATGCAGATCACACATTCACAAATGTTCTGTCCTAACTAACTCATCCCCTTTCAAAAAAAATAGCAAGAAAAAAGAAGAAAAAGATGAAAGGGGAAAAAGCACTTAGTCAATTCTTTGTTCCCCTTTATGAAAGGGGAGCCCCCCCCCTCTCTTCCCTCCCTTTCTTATTATTCCTCTAGTATGTATTACAACATATTGCAACATGCAACCACATTCAGAGTAAAGAAAGGGTCTTCTGCCTTCCCCCTGCCTAGCTCCCTCTCTTCCTCTTCTAAGTCCCTCCTCTTCTACTCCCCCTTTCTCGACTCAATCTCATCTGGAGTACGACAACATGCAGTGAAACTTCAGACACAGAGAGGGCCTTGTGTCCTCTCACCCCTCGCCCCTCTCCCCCCCTCTCCTCTCCCTCTCATCCCTCCTCTCTCCCTCTCAATTACCCTCCTCTTCTTGTCCTCTTGTCGCTCTCATCAGGTCTATTACATGCAATCAGATGTCAAGCATGGAAAAGGATTTCCTCCCTCCTCTTCCCCTCTCTCCCTTCCTCTTCGTCTCACCCTGCATCCCCCAAGATCGCCCAAGAGATTTACACGCTTACACATTCATTGTATAAATGAATGCAGGTACACGCAGGACCATCTTCTATGTACAGTTATAAGGTCAAACATGTTTTGTTGTGTCACAATAGTTACTTTCATTTAGTGATTTTTTAAATAATTGTGCCTTTAGGAATATTTGTGTCAATTCCAGCGCATGTAAGGGGGCGTATCTACGTAATCCTGTTCTTGGCAACAATGATGGCTCTGGGCTTTTATGATCATATAAGGCAATATCGGCTTGCTTTTCCTGCAAGTGTGGGCTTCCCCTGGCTCCACCTGCTCCACCATTTCACTCTACTGTGCAAACTTGTCTACAACATGTCTATGCCCAAAAAAAATCTATTTTGCCGGCTTCTAACAGGCCAGCAGAGAGTTAATGGGGGAGGTCACAGTCACTTTGTCTGTTATTTCCTACGCCTGTCTATGAATATAACGTATTTATCAATCCAGGCAAGCACAACGACCCTCACTAGAATAAAATGGTTTAGCGATTTCAACAAAATCAATATGCTCGTGGTAAAAATCCTTGAAGTTAAAGTGATAGTGCACACATACACAGAAACACAGACACATTCACTCTCACACACACACACAAAATATATTCCTTCATATATTCATACACACGAACCAATGCATGAATGTACTGTATGCATACATGCAGGTGCAGCATGAGGAGATGGTTGCGTACCCAATGTATTGCCCACAGAGTCTCGCCTGCCAAAGATGTCTTTAACCCTTTTTTACCATAGCAACCGCTCAAAAACATGACGTCAATCTCACTAAATGACATCTGTGCACCGATAGCAAATCTCCATTTAATACTCCCTCAATGATCAGATAACATGTGTCTGTCTGTCTGTCTGTCTGTCAGTATTAGTAGTTATTAAAGTTATTAAATGGATTCCCTGAACAGGGGTTCTGAAACTTTGCCAGCCTGGGATTCAATTTGAGTAGATGCAGTCCTGTGACCCAAGCTCATTAAAATATAGCAGAGCACTTGTCATGTGGGGACCTACCAGAAACTGGTCCGTGACCCATTTTGGGTCTTCACCCATAATTTAAGCAACACTGCTAGAAAATATAGTGAAAATGTCAGGGTGTATTCTGTCATTCTCCTCTTTCCCAGCCTTTTATACCCTTCTCTACAATGCTCCTTCCTGTTTTTCTCCACCGTGCTCTTTCATCTTCCTCAGCCCTGCGATGGCCATCCCATTTAAGAAGGCAGAGGACTTGTCACGCTTGACACACACACACAAACACACACACACACAGGGATGATGGAAAAGGAGAGAGAGGGAGAGAATGGAAGTAGAAAAAGAGGGGGAGAGAGAATGTGGCGATCAAAAGTCAGTAAAGACCAAAGGGAGACAGAGATGAGAGAGAGGCAGCAAGAGAGACAAAGAGGTAGAGAGACAGAGAGAGGAGGTTGACCCCTTGATTTATTGAGAGATTTATCAATTTCTGCTGCAGGGTTGATTGGGTGACACATGCCAATAAAACCCATTGAGCTGAATTGAGTTGAAGTGAGCTGAGCAAGAGAGAGAAACAATGAAATACTGAGCTCAATATAGTGGAGGATGAGAAAGTTGGTTCTCTTCAGTGAATTGCATAATAACATAGTAACCCAAATATCTTGCAGACAGGTTGTGTGTGTGTGTGTGTGTGTGTGTGTGTGTGTGTGTGTGTGTGTGTGTGTGTGTGTGTGTGTGTGTGAGAGAGAGAGAGAGAGAGATCGTGTGTTGTGGGCTAGCTGCCTTTCGTTAATGCAATATGGGAGAAGCTCCTCTGAGCTCTTGAATCTGTTCCCATGCACATAGGGCTGGGCGATATGGACAAGAATCTTTATCACGATAATGTGACCCATTTGTCACGATAATGATAAATACAACGATAAATAATCCAAAACAATGTCACAAATCACAGGAAACCACAGGAAGCTCTACATGTAGGGTTGCCATTATCCCTCCCGTTTTGCCAGGAATTAATCTCTATCATTCAAGATTTTTAAACATTAAATAGAGGCCTTAACTACTTAATTTGATTCAAGGATTTAATTATCAGATTTTAAATTTTAATGTGCGACTGTGTTGACTGATAATGTGCACCACAACCTAAGGTCTCCCTCCTCGTCTGTCTATTTCAATAAAAAAAGAAAAGGACACACATAGCGCGCTTGGCTGCAACCTGTGGCTTATTAAGAAAAGGAGAATTAGGTATATGCCATGTACCAATGTTGTTGTTCAGCAGGGAAAGGTAGCAGTTTAATATTGGGGGAAGGATGAATCCAACCTGAACTGGCAACCCAATTTAGATGCAAGCTCATAATGTGCATAAACGCTGTGTGTGGGCTATTTATCAAAATTATCGTGTCTAGTAAAATTTCACTGGTAAGAAGACGTTAATGTCGGTTTCAGTTTATCACAGAAATTTTATTGAACACAGAAATCGTTAGTGTCTGAAAGAAATATGTACCTTCAAAAACTGGTTGACCTCCAATTGACAACTGTGACTTTATAGAATAGCAGTAGAATAGTAAGTATGTATTATCAGTTGGTTTATTGACACTGGAATGTGATCTGTAAAATACAGAAAACATGACATAATTGGAACTGTACTGCAAGACATTGACAAAATGCACAGATATACATGTGCCGATATATACATACATGTAGAGCATCAATAATACTGAAACGTTCTCTATCTATCTATCCCTCTCTCTTTCTGTCTCTGTCTCTATCTCTCTCTATCTCTCTATCTCTCTCTGTCTCTATCTCTCTATCTCTCTGTCTCTCTCTGTCTCTATCTCTCTATCTCTCTCTGTCTCTATCTCTCTGTCTCTCTGTCTCTCTTTCTGTCTCTGTCTCTATCTCTCTGTATCTATCTCTCTATCTCTCTCTATCTCTCTCTGTCTCTTTATCTCTCTTTCTGTCTCTATCTCTCTCTGTCTCTCTGTCTCTCTTTCTGTCTCTGTCTCTATCTCTCTGTATCTATCTCTCTATCTCTCTCTATCTCTCTCTGTCTCTTTATCTCTCTTTCTGTCTCTATCTCTCTCTGTCTCTCTGTCTCTCTTTCTGTCTCTGTCTCTATCTCTCTGTATCTATCTCTCTATCTCTCTCTGTCTCTCTCTGTCTCTCTGTCTCTCTTTCTGTCTCTGTCTCTATCTCTCTGTATCTATCTCTCTGTCTCTCTTTCTGTCTCTGTCTCTATCTCTCTCTGTCTATCTTTCTTTCTGTCTGTGTCTCTATCTCTCTCTGTCTCTTTATCTCTCTTTCTGTCTCTATCTGTCTCTGTCTCTCTATCTCTCTTTTTGTCTCCGTCTCTATCTCTCTCTGTCTCTTTATCTCTCTTTCTGTCTCTATCTCTCTCTGTCTCTCTATCTCTCTTTCTGTCTCTATCTCTCTCTGTCTCTTTATCTCTCTTTCTGTCTCTGTCTCTCTGTCTCTCTATCTCTCTTTCTCTCTGTCTCTCTATCTCTCTTTCTGTCTCTATCTCTCTCTGTCTCTCTATCTCTCTTTCTGTCTCTATCTCTCTCTGTCTCTCTATCTCTCTTTCTGTCTCTGTCTCTATCTCTCTCTGTCTCTCTGTCTCTCTTTCTCTCTCTGTCTCTCTATCTCTCTTTCTGTCTCTATCTCTCTCTGTCTCTCTATCTCTCTCTGTCTCTTTATCTCTGTCTATCTCTCTTTCTCTGTCTGTCTCTTATCTATCTCTATCTGTCTCTATCTCTCTCTGTCTGTCTCTCTTTCTCTGTCTGTCTCTCTATCTTTCTTTCTGTCTGTGTCTCTCTCTGTCTGTCTCTCTTTCTGTCTCTGTGTCTCTGTCTATCTTTCTTTCTGTCTCTCTCTATCTCTCTGTCTATCTCTCTTTCTGTCTGTGTCTCTATCTCTCTCTGTCTCTCTATCTCTCTCTGTCTCTTTATCTCTCTTTCTGTCTCTGTCTCTCTGTCTCTCTATCTCTCTTTCTCTCTGTCTCTCTATCTCTGTCTATCTCTCTTTCTCTGTCTGTCTCTCTATCTTTCTTTCTGTCTGTGTCTCTATCTGTCTATCTTGTTTTTTGTCTTTCACACACACATACATGAAGCAGCAGGATTTCCATCAGTACTGGATGCATAGTCAAGTCAAAATCAGAGAAAGAGAAAGGCTTGCGATAGGACACGTCATTTCATTACTTCAATGTAATTACTGTACTGATATTACATGTATTATTCAGTTTCTTGCCTAATATCAGTTTTCATCGTCTCTTGCCTCAAGACGCAAAATATATTGCAGAGAATTAATGACTATATAAACTTCAGCCCCCATCTTTCATTGAATCTGCAGCTCTTTTACTGTCTGTTTATTGCAGGCACTCCGTGTTACACAGCACAGCCTCCCATCATCCCACCCAGAGCATGCACACACACACACACACACACACACACACACACACACACACACACACACACACAAACCTTGTTCTCTTTCTTCTTTGTTCTTCTGCCTCTGTTATCATTGCCTTCCCTATTCTCTCTTCCTCTGTTTCGTCCCTCATCCCCCCTCCCTTCCTCTTTCCTTATTTTCTTCCCTTTCCCCTTCACTAACCCCCTCCTTTCCTCTCTTCCTCCCACCCTCCCCAGCCTCACGTCCCTGTCCTCTCCCTTCTCTCACCCCTTGTCTTTCCTTCCCTCTTCCCTCCCTTCCTTTTCCCTCACTAATTCTTTCCCTCCTCTGTTTGTCGCCTTCCCACTCTGCCTCTTGCTGTCTCAGAGAGATTGTGTTTCAGAAGGCAGCAGCTGTCCTTGAAGACCGACTCCAAGGTCAAAGCCGCCTGTCTGTGGCTGTACAAAGACTAGTACTTTCCTGACTCAAACACACACATTTGTGTACACAAACACACACGCACTCTTAGACAAAAAACACACACACATCGCTATAGACATGCACATGGTGTCTAAGAAAGACCAACACTGCTGCTGCTTCACTCCCTGTCTTGTCACTGAGATGAATACTAACACTAGCATACTCACACACACACACACACACACACACACACACACGTATGCATGCAAATACAAGTATACAGACACATATTCACTCACATGCACAACACACAAACAAAGGCATACACAGTGACATTTATACATCAACCTCAAATCAGTAATGCCCTAAAGCAATGCCAGAGGCCAGGATGTAGGGTCCTCTGTGTATACACACACACACACACACACACACACACACACACATAGGCTTGCAGCATTGTTCTCCAGTCCCTGTGGCTGTCACACTATCAGCAAAATCTCCCACCAGTACACCAAGCTACTCAACTCACTACCAACTGCAGAGCAGCAGGAGGAGGAGATGGTGAAAGTAATCTTGAGGATGTGTAGATGGAGAGAGAGAGAGAGAGAGAGAGAGAGAGAGAGAGAGAGTGATGCAGATCACATGCATGTTCACATGTCCAATTCAGGAATCCAATCATCTGCTTCTAACCCCTGGAAATGATGCTTCTCTTCGACTCACTCCCTCTCCATGTTCTCCTCCTTCCTCTCTTTCCATTGAGGATTTTGTCACCTACTTTGAGAAGAAGGCTGATGACTAATGACGCTCCTTCTTCTTCTAACTACTCTCTAGCCCCCAATTCATTTCTCCCTCCTCTTTCCCACGGATGCTCATTTCTGGCGGCATGGCTACCCCCCCGTCCTTGCGACCCCGTCCTCTCCTCCCTCCTTCAGACCATTATTGCCGATCCGTTCTTACCTTCTTGGCTATTACAATATCATCTACTTCTCCTTGGGCTCTAGCTGCACAACAGCCTTCAAGTCAGCTAGAGTCATTCCTCTTCTCAAGAAACCAACCTATCGTCTCTTATAGCCTGAAAACCCAACTCTTTAAGAACCACTTCCCCCTCTCTGAAACAACTCCTCTTCTACTTGCACTGACAATACTGAAAATAATGTTTTGCTTTTTCTCCCCGGCTCAAATTTCTCAAATAGCTCTTCTCTTCTCCTCTCCCGTACATCATCATTACAGGGACACAGGAATATTTGTTACATTCTTGAAAGGATGCTGTGTCTTTGACTTGCATTCCTTGCTGTTTCATTGAATTTAAGCTTACTTTACTGTTGCATGTATTGTCAGTCACTCCGCTTAAGAGCTTCAGCTGAATAAATGTAAAATGTCATGAGGTGGGAAAAGAGAGAGAGAGAGAGAGAGAGAGGGTGGGTGGGTTCAACTGTGTGTGCTTGCTGTTACCTTCAGTGTGTATGGCAGACACGTAGCTCCAGTTATACCTCTTGACAATGTCCACCATAGCTCGAGCCTGCTGGGCATCCGAAGGTACCACCCGCATAAAGTACTTGTAGAGGCTCTGAAACAATGGAAATTAAAAATGAAATGCACCAGGAGTATATTGAACAATACAGTTTAAATGTTAACCACCTGATTAAATTAACGCTACATAAAAATACCATTTATGCATTCTAATAGAATAGACTCAATTATATATACATGGACTCATGTACATGTACATGTATTTATGTATTTATGAAGAGCATATAACAAAACAATCTATTCATGAAGGACTGATTGCATTAATATGTGTTCATTATGGAGATACAATATTAAAGTTTTGGATGGTTCAATATATTCACACAGTCGCAGAGAAATGCCTCTACCTTATCGCTGAGGTCCATACTGGTGGCAGAGTAGGCAATCTGCGGTATGTTGAACAGCTGTAGGAGGTTCTGGACCTGGATGGCCACTGAGCTTGACCCCGGCCCAATCAGACCCACAATGGGTTTCTTCCCCCGCATAGGGGTGGCCGAGGGGTCTGCACACCTCAACCCGCCTCCGCCTGCTCCCCCGCCCCAGGGACCTCCTCCCAACTCCTCAGCCTCATCAGAGGAGACCAGGGAGTCTCGTATGAACTCGATGCTCTGCTCCAGAGCCACCGCTGAGTGCCAGCAGGAGTCGCGGATCTCGCAGCCCAGGGTGATGTTGGGAAGGATGTGCTGGTCAGCGTTGATGCGGTCCAGCGTGTACATCATGGCCTCCACCCGCTGGATGCCATACTGCTCCCGCACCGAGCCACACTTACGCTCGTGCACCTGTGGGGAGAGGGTGGAACAGGAATCACGTCAAATCAAATCAAATCCATTTTAACAAAACACGTTTGTCACCAAATGCTTCACAGCGCAAAAAAAGACCCAAACAATTTTTGGAATGTGGTTCGTATGCACCTTGAAAAAACGATTTCACAATGATACTTGGTGAGAATGTAGATACAACTTTTGAGGTAATGTAGTTGATTAGTATTACATTCAGGAAGGAAGCGGTTTGAAAAAGCTGTACAATTCAATGTGGGATAACAAAGTGTGATCATAAATATACAGTACAAGGAAAACATAGGATCACATTTGTTTTCAAAATGTCCTTTCTACTTTTGCCCAAAATGTTGTCAAATGACATTAAAGCATAATATTTAGGCATATTTTCATTTTTAGCATACATGACCTGATGAACAATAAACCACATTTTAAAACTTTGTCATGCTTTTAACACATACATGCTTCGGTGTGGTGGACTTGGTAATAGTTTTCTGCGCCTCTGGCTGGCATTTTCAATTTTCAATTATCAATAAAGAATCAGAAAAAAAGCTTGAATGTCAGTGGGTGACTACAGATCTAATAATAGCTAATAGAGGTTGAATCAATCATATTTTTTATTGTATTTTCAGTGTCCTTCTTTTTGTCACATTTGCCAACTGACGGTTCCCATTGACAATATTTACACTTAAACTCATGGATCTGGTGGGAGTGGGATATGAAAATGTACACTCACAGACATTATATCATTCCACATCCATCGCATTTATTCTCATCCCATGACACCTATACACACACACACAAACCATCCCACAACTATACACATACACACCTTGTCAGCAGGAGGCTGATGATGGACGGAGAACAGCGCTCCGATGATGATGTCACCAGGAATGTGTGCTACAACTCGCCGCTCGTTGGACTGGGTGCAGTCGGCTTGTTCAGGCCCCACCCAAATGGGCAGAGCTAGCAGCAGCCAGAGCATCTTATTGGTCCGTTCAGGAAACATAGGAAGAGGAGATCTCAGTGTTGTAGGTTAGAGCTGTTACAGAAAACTACTCTTCCCAGAAACACTGTTCCTTGCCATAGCAACAGTTTTTGGCAGACGAGAGATTTTTGAAAGTTTTACTCTTCCTTTCTTCTTCCTTGTCTTCCTCTTCTTCGCAGTTCAAGGCAGGACCATCACTGCAGCAACTGAGACAGGTGCAGCAGTGCAACCTTGAAAATTCATCAGAAACTCTGGGCTTACTCTCATTGGCTGAAATACCTCCAGGCTCCCCCAATTATGAGGCAGATTTAGTCTTCATAGTAACAGGTGACACAGGCGAGGTCATGTATCCTGTGGGGACAAAATAGTTTATTAGAATTTGAACAGCACCTGTAGAGATGATTGCCACATATGCTCGTCCATGACCTTGATCCAGTTGCTTTTCTATTATTATTGTCTAGATCCAGACACAGTCAACCTCCCATATCGTAAACAATGTATGTTTAGCCATGATTGAATCATACAATGTAACAGGCCTTTAACAATACATTCTCATTCATGTACATTTTATAAAACCTTGATTAATACAACTTATTAATTTACATTAAATGAGTTCACAGTGCTATACCAGCTGCTGACTTGATATGGGGAACATTTCCATGTGGTAATGCTGGTGTAGGGCAGGCTTAAAAGACGTGTGAGTGAGGCACACAACTATACGTACAACTAAATAAAATGTTTACTGTATTCCACACTGCATTGCAGACGAGATCTAAATCCTAAAGGCCTGAGTGATGACAGTAGGCTTAGGACATTTGTAATTTGGGCAACTGGGCCTGTTCAAACTCAAATGGATAGGCACATGATGCATTGGTTTTTCACTTCAAGTAGTTTGCATACATCAGTGAAAAGTGATCTTCTGTCACGTTGAAGATGAAATGCATCTGGAATCAATTTCCTTAGCATAGCACCATGCTTCTTCAACTAATAGTAGAAAGCAAGGAGGAGGTAAAATGTGGGCCTCTATTCTTCACTTGATGTCACATTCATGTGCATCCATTTCACAGCAGTATGTCTCTCCTAGCAAACATTGTTTAATGTAACTGGGGATGCAAAATAGCACAAATTAAAGAAACATAATGACCATTATATTGACCAGCATACTGACCAATTACTGTTTTGTCATAGTGAAATTTAATATGATGACCAGACCAATGACCCTAGACTAGTGCTCTTAGTTTAGACACACATTTATAGAGAGAGCTTTCCAAATACTTGCCCAGTTGTCCTCTGTACCCTCGTGTCCTGCTCTGTGCTTCCTAGTGAAAGGCTCTAAATCATGGGGGCAGGGCAGGCTAGTAGCAGGGCAGGGAAACGGGCAGTCACCACAATAACAGCAGCACAACCACAAACACCAGATCACATCTCACAGCATGATTGCTGTTAGAAATCCTTGGTCCTCTGACCGGTTTTATACAGCACTCAGTCGCATATAAACATGGTACCAACAAGAAAGCCCTCCTTTATTTCTTTGCTTTATGGACTCAGAAGACAGGCTCAGTTATTAAAAAGCCATGAGTATCAAAAATTCATTAGGATCTGTCATTCATCAAGTCTCTGCCCCCAACTCAAATTCCAAATCAACCAAATCAAACTCCATCTATTCTGCCCTATTTTACCACTGTGTTAATGGCATGTGTACATCCTTTTAATGCAGACTTTTGGGGCTTCCCTCCAAATTGGGGGCACCCTACATTGCTATCATTACTTTGTTTCAATTGTTTTCAAGATTGAAGCAGCGAAAGACTGTAAAAACTGTACATTTAGGGGTATTTTGTATTCCTTTTTCCTCTTTTCCTCTGGGAAAGAGGGTATCGCATTTAGTAAGACTGAAGCATTCCCGTTGCAAAATGTGAGCAAATCTGCCACAAACTGCATGGTTAAAACAGACATATAGTGCATATATAGATACGAGAAATACACCAAGTAGACTTTTAAATCACTTTTAAACCATCCCTCTGTGTTTGTGGGAAAATCTTATTATGCGTTTAACCCCAGAGCTACACAAACACATTGCTTCACTGCAATGGAGCAATTGAATTGACCCTAAACAGCAGGGGAGCTGGGACAGTTTAGACAGCAAAGGATGACATTCACCACAAACGTCTAACATCCACTGCTTATGCAAAAACAGGATCAAGGTCACGGCATGGATGATGGTGGTTAGCGGAGTGGGGGAAGGGGTGAGAGAAAGGGAGACAGAGATAGAGGAAGAGAGAGGGAACAGGAGGGAAGGAAGGAAGGAAACAGAGAGAGGGGACACGCTGAGAAAAGATGAAGCGAGAAGAAATGAGGAGACAGAGAGAGAGAGAGAGAGAGAGAGAGAGAGAGAGAGAGAGAGACAGTGAAACAGGGATTAAGAGCGAAGGATGAGGGGAAGACAGACAGAGGGGAAGAAAGAGAGACAAACAAAAGAGAGAGAGGGGGGTGAAGGGAGACAGAGAGTCTCAGTGGACATAATTAACAGACAGTGTCAGGGTGGTTACAAAGCTAACTGCTGTCTCATTCTCTCCCTCGCTCTGAGTGTGTTGTTACAAAGTTCAAAACTGTCCAGGTGTATTGTCATTCGCAAACCATCCTCACATGTGATCTCACACTGAAACAAAACAACGGCCCTTTCATGGACAAACCTCTCTTTCTGTCCCTCTCTCTCTCTGTCTCTCATGGTTGCTCTCTCTCTCTCTCTCTCTCTTGTTCTGTAGCTGTAGCTGAAAGGAAATAACAATCAAATCCTCGTTCCCTAAACAAACATCCAGCACACTCCATTAGGCGTTTATATCTCTAGTTCTATCAACACTACACGCAAAGAGCGTTATAAATCCTCCCCACACAAACCTTCGGAAACAGAGACATAAACACCCAACGCAGGCAAACACACTCTCTTTCTCTCTCACACACACACACACAACACTGGGTTAGTAGTTAACGATAGGGAAGGGGGGGTTACATCATCATCATCAGAGCAGCTTGACATTGGTAAAAACTTCTGCACCGACTGCATAACTTGTCCAGGTGGAGACAGAGAAACGACCAACCCATGGGGAGACACACACACATGCGCTCACAGGTGCACGCACACACACACACACACTCGCACACCCTTTCAAGACCGGAGAGCACATTGGCTCACTCTTCTGTCACCAGTGTTGTTCAGATCAACAGTCAGTGTGCACTTCTCTCAATGGTATGCTAGCACTAGACTATTTGAGGGTATGTGGAGAACTGACTATTCCCACCCACATGCACATGATAGAGCATGCATCTTTCTCTGGGCATATACAGAAAACACACACATCTTACTCTGTGTATAGCAGATTTTACCTACTTCTTTCTTTGATAATATAGAACATACCCACCCAACTATCGCTCTAATTGCCATAGACGTGTCAATTTCAACAAAAAGGACCATCAACTGATACTATATCAGTGTTTCTCAAACTCTTTGCTGGCACCTAAAATGGGTCAGCAGACTGTTTCTGATGTGTATGCATTTAAAGAAAGCCTGTAATCATTTTTGGAGCCTGTATTTGTTCAGGGAAAGTTTTTTTTTGCTGAGTATGCATGTGGCCAAGATGTTTCCATATGCTTTTTGTTCTCCATAGGACACAAGTAATGCGTTTCTTTCACACGTTTTAAAAAAACATAAAGGCTTATCCTCATAGTGACCAATTATGAAGAGTAGCCACCAATTATTACTGTAGTTGGAGAATTGTCAGAGAGGCTATTTGTCATTTGACATTGAGTGTGTGTGTGTGTGTGTGTGCGAGCGCGTGCGTGTGTACCACCGGGAGCTGTCCCTGGTGCTCAGACCAATGACATCACTTAAAAGGCTGCTAGACACCAAGTCAACAGATTCAGCTCCAATTAGACTCTCTCACACCAACATGAAAGCTTTCTAGCTCCGTATCGTGTTTTTCTGATAACGTCTGATATTGTTTGGTACATCTAGGAGTGTCTGTGCTACTCAATTGTCAGTTCACAGCGTCCTTACTCATACTTAATGCTATTTTCATCTCCTATGGTATCACTATCATATTCCTATAATATTCCTATAGGGGCTTACAGTTGTGCAATGATATTTTATACTGCCCTTCTAAAATGTATTATAAGATTGATGTGGCTGTTTTATTTCGCTGACAAACACAACGCCTGGTCCAATTGCTCCCCCCCAAAAAACCCAGTGACAACAACAATGCTTGGTGCAGCACTGCATACCCCATCAACCGCAATAGGAGATCAGAGTCCCTCATTTGAACCAAACAGACACACAGACACGATTTATAGCGAAACATGACAGAGACACGGTCTGAAATAAGCATGGCTACAGCATGCACCGATGAAAAGCTGGTTTCTGGTCCGTCTGTGTGGTAAATGCATGACTATGTCTCCTATACATCAATGCCGTAGGCTGCTGTCTGTAACTGCGCCGTTACCAAAGTATAGTAATCCGATAATACAATTTAGAAGGATGGCACTATATATATAATATATAACAAATATATAATATAATATAAAAAGTCCCAATATTACAGGAACAGTATAGACACATGATACCACAGGAGATAAAACATATGCCATAAAGTACGATAAGGTCACGATAAACTCACTAGAGACGCGTTATAAGTCCCTATAGGAATGTCATAGAAACACTACAGTGATATTTCGTTTGGTGCTATATTGTCTGCGAAATCTCACCAGTAAGCCTTACCTTATAGAAACCTATCTCTCTCCCTCTCTCTCTCCCTGACGTCACGGAGACTGTCCCATTTGATAATTGGGTTGCAAGTTAGTATCGATAAAGATATTGACAGCAATGTATAGTCCAATGTCAAATATACCGGAGCTGCCGCTCATAGCTGTGCGAGCTTCCTCCGTTTTCCAGTCACGCACACCTGAGCCTCTCACCAGACCCCTCTCTCCTTCATCCCACCCCTTTCCTCTCCTCCCCTCCACCCCTCCTCCTCCAACCCCCCATCCCACCCTTCCTCTCCTCTTATCTGTTTTTGGCCCTCTCCTCCTCCTCTCCTCCCCTTTCCTCCACTCTTCTCCTCTTCGCTTTTCCTCAACCCCCCCCCCCCCCCCCCCCCCCCTCTACATCCCTCCTTTCCCACCTTGACTGCACTGTGCACCCAGAATGGGCCTATTATAAGGGGAGGGGGGCATTTAATGCAACCAATAAATGCTTTATTTTACCATTTCTTCCACCCCCTGCTCTCTATCTCCCTTTCCTTTCTCTACCTCTTCTCCATTGCTTTCATTAACTCGTCGCCTCCCTACCAAGCCCATGTACTTCTCTGCATGTAGCCAACCTGTTATGGTGACAAGAAAGTGAAGACACAAATAAGAAGATCAGTCGTGCTTGGAAGTAGCCTAGCCTAATACAAAGGAAACATTAAAAACAACGGGTTTTGTAAACGCCAGCGGGGTTTGCTAACTGGATACACAGCAGTGTTATTGTGAAGGTGATTGTGTCTCGGTTCACCTGTTTGACTAATTGCCTTATTTTTATTTTACCGTATTAGATTATCTGGAAGAACATCATGGTCCTGATTACAGGACTACCTTGTTCTGAAGTTCTGAAGTAACATGTCACCAAAACATATTTAATTGTAATTGATAATAGTTAAATAATAATACCAATAGTTAATTGTTATTTTTACGTCGAGCAATATCTAAAGCTAAACAACATGGTTGCTAAGCAACACAGTACCAGTTTGAGATTTTCGGCCAGCACGGTTTAATCAACTGTTTTGTCACAGGTGTGCGTTTATTTTACAACGGCTTCTATCGTGACTCGGCCAATCACAGCCGGTTTATAAATGTACAGCTTGTTTGGTTTTGGCGCGAGCTGTGTGTGGGGCTTTCGCTGCCCCACGCGCCTCGACAAACGGCAAGGTGACTACCTCGTGTGTCCTTCTCTCCTCTGTCCCTCTCCCTCTCGCTCGCTCTCCCCCCTCTCCCCCCTCTCTCTCTATATATCCCCCTCTTTCTCGCTCATAGGTACATAGGTTGAGAGACAAGCATACTGGCGGTGTCAAATAAAGCGTATCGATCTGTGTGACTACCATCAACCTCCAGCGTCTCTGATCAATCTCTCTCTCTCCTCTCTCTATTCTTCCTCTTTTCCCTCGCGTCTCTCTCTCTCTGTCCCATTGACTCTGTTGTTCTCTCTGTCTTTTATCTCTACAAAAGACCTTCTCCTTCTCGAAGCATACATCAAATATGCTTCACTGGCGGGGCAGAAGAGGGACTTATATGTTGCCAATCTAATAGATAGATAGATACTTTATTGATCCCCGGAGGAAAATATCTAATATCACTGTTATCACAAATTTTATGACAGAATCATTAATAACAATTCAACTGCTCCCTTATGTATAATGCTATAATATAGGTCTATGCGGGATGAACATGGGGATGACTGTCTCTCTCTCTGTGTGTGTGTCTCTCTCTCGGATCAAATATCAGGCATCAGAGGTGATACTGTGGGCTGGAATAACGATGCAGTGGAGAAGGTCGATAGCAATGAAGTTTCGTAGCGGTCACAGTAAAGAGCCGTTAACCCACAGCTTCGTCTGGCGTCCACCGAAAAGACCAACAGAGATCAAATCATTAAAGATCGGTTCAAATCAATAGAAATCTAATGGGAAGGTCCTCTCCAGACGTCTCCAACCATAACACTGACACTCACTGCTACCGCGAGCTATGACCGTCTGATATTTTGATCTAAAATAAGACTACAACAGCTTATTTGCGATTTGAAATATTGTGGATGCGTGCGTGTAGCCAGAGGGAATTGTGGCATTAAAAGACTAATTCCGTGATGACACAAATCAAGTAGACGGGCTTTGATAATCTGCTCATAATATCTGATATCAGTCAGCAAGCTCCCACTTCTTTCTCTTTCTTTCCCTCTGTTTATTTCTCATTAGGTTCGCCACTCCTTCTGCCAGTTTGGAAAAGGGAAGGAATTTGTTGGATCATACGCCAATATGACTTTTATGACAGCAAATAAACGAAATATTTTCCTCACTAAAAAAAATACAACACTCCTATGGTACATTTTAGAAGGATGCAATACGACTATATGAATATTATAGGAATATTATGGGGATATGATAGGAGATTAAAAAAAATACCTCAAGCGCGATCACCTCATACGGACACACCACAAGTCCCGATAGGAATATTCTAGTGATTTGATAGTGAGGTTCTCCGGGGTACGAGACGACAATGGCAGGAGGTTATCGGAGGGGGACGTCCCGTTTGTTGTCACTTATAGATGCATCCCCTCTGTGAACTTAGACGTCCTTTGGTAAAATGTGAGGAATTGTATTTACTAGGCTATTTTTATTTGAACGAATCCCTCCACTGCTTAAAAAAGAAAGAAGGGAAGTTGGAGCCACATACCTTTGCGTGCAGGACAGGTGAATGTTTTTGGAGAAACGCAACGTCCCTCACGCGTCCATCAGAGCATCATGCTGGCTGTGGTTAATCCACTTTTTCACCATGGCAACAAATGAACACCCTCTCCTCTCTCCTGCCGCGACACAGCGCTCCAATAAGGAGGCTCCGTGCGCGTCACGGGTCACCCATCCTCTCTCTTCTCTCTCTCTCTCTCTCTCTCTCTTTCGATATCACACCTACCTCCAAGATACCATCTGGAGATGGGTATAGATAGAGAGTAGAGAGAGACAGACAGAGAGAGTAGGCGTAGGGGATAGAAGGGGTTTTAGAGGTTGGCCATGACAAGGCTTGGATTAATTTGCCAGCCAAATGCAAGTGGGATTAGTAGACCATTAAAAGAGCACACACACATACACACACACACACACACACACACACACACACACACACACACACTTGCACAAACTTGCATGCCCTGTTTCTCTATTTCTCACATGCACAGGCTCAATGCTCACAGCTTTAGCTGATGCAGTGATAGCCTTACTAACCCTGACCTCCCTCTCTCTTTCTAGCTTTTATGATCTTGTGTTTTGACACAGATACACACACACACAATCAATTTCCCTGCTTCATGTGTGTGTGTGTGTGTGTGTGTGTGTGTGTGTGTGTGTGGCTATTCCTCAGACTTCAGATGGAGAGCACTAATACTTCCTGGACCTAAGAAGACTGTAAAAGACTAACAGTATGCATTGTCTCACATCTCTCAACACGTCTCTCAACAAATAGCCCTTTCTCAATCACAGTGCTGGTCAGAAAGTGTTTACACCATCTCACACTTAGAAGATCATGCAGAATTTGTTATGGTGAAAATGGTTTGATTTAATGGGGAGACAGGATGGCTCAAAGGCCTGCTGTCAGCTGAGGTCAATTTCTGATCTATTTCACTATTTATTTGATCATACAGAGTTTTGTGATTGACATTCTCATACAACCAACAAATAGTGTGCTTTTTTGAATGTCATCAAAGTGTGGCATCGCTCGTAAAAGGAAGAGAATCACAAGTGTACACACACACACACACACACACACACACACATACCTGCATCCTTACACACATTTCCAAACATTTCTTCATTCATTCATACACACACATGCCCATACCCAAAAATGCTGAGTAGTTTCTGTAAACACACTGATGGGTTGAGTTGGATCAAATTCTGGGTTGTTTGAGTTTGTTTCGCTGAGTGATTTAACATTTTGATTTAACAGTGATGTGTGTGTAACCCAGCAGCTGGGTCAATCTTGGCACCATGCGGGAGTCTCCAGTGGGCTGAGAGACGAGTCTGCAGCTGAAGGAAGCTACATGCAGCTCACTTGCTGAAAATGAACGTAAGAGTGAGTAATGTAATGTAAGAATGAGTAAGAGGCATCTTATCTGATGCCGCCCCATCAGATCTGGATGTCCCACCAAAATAAACTTTCATATATTGTGTATACGCTGCTTGCCCAAACTCGGCATCTATTGCACGCCCACCCGTCCTGGTAGGGGATCCCTCTCTGAGTAGCCCCTCCCAAGGTTTCTCCCAATTTTCCCAGTGAGGGTTTGTGGGAGTTTTTCCTTGTCCTCTGTGAGGGTCTAAGGCTGGGGGATGTCGTGTACTAACCATTTATTATTTTCACATGTTGGGCACTGTGAAGCCCTTAGAGACTGTAACGGTGATTAAGGGCTATACAAATAAATGTGATTTGATTTGATTTGATCTTACAGTGAGTGGTAATTCATGTTACATTACTGTACAATTAGCTAGGCTTTCACCTAGCTGGCAGCTGTATGTTAGTAACACAGTGAGACTAAGGTTATAGTTTGAGTTTGAGGTAAACGTCAATGAGACAGCTAGCAATAAGTCAGTTAACTGTTGCTATAGCAATTTACCTCAACTCAGCTGAAATCATCCTCTAATGTGACGTTGTGCGGCTGTGGCTCAGGAGGTAGAGCGGGTCGTCCGTACTCAGAAGAACGGAGGTTCAGTCCCCGGCTCCTCCAGTCTGCATGTCGAAGTGTCCTTGGGCAAGACACCGATGGTCAGGCCAGCACCTTGCATGGTGGTGTGTGTGAATGGGTGAATGAGAGGCATACATTGTAAAGCGCTTTGGATAAAAGCGCTACATAAATGCAGCCATTTACGTTAACTAGATTAAAATTGAATATGATAAAAGTAGTGATTGCAATGACATAGAGAATCAGGTGAGGATTTGACCCAGCAGTGGGTCAAATGAACAACCCAGCTTCTGGACTGAAGTAGACCAACCCAGAAGACGTGCTCAATTTTGGGTTGTTTTGTAACCCGGCACTTTTTAGAGAGTAGATCCACACACTCCAATACACAGGAAGTTTGTGTCTCCTGTCACTTCACATCTTATCCATGAACTCTAAATAGAGCTGTTTAGTCCAGATGAAACGGCAGACCGGTCTGGGATCACATCTCCATGGTAACAATTCACAGTTGTAGTAAAATGGAAAATTAACAAGCTGATAAGCTCTATTTGTCCCCTGTGATGCCGGTCAAACTTTCTACACACACACAGTCATCATCAACAACACACCAGATTCCTCCCTGTGTGTGTGGATGCGCGCTCATGCAACTGTAAGTATGTGCCTGTAGTGTGTGTATACTATTTATGTACATGTGTGCAGCTGAATAATGTGCAGCACACACTGCAAATATCTACATGCTAAAATTCTCTTTCACACACACTCCTCCACAAATCACAAACACAAGAGAGTCAGTGTCACAGTCTGCAAATCAATTATTCAATGGCATTTCAAACTAACATTGGATACCCATGGTTGCCATAGACACATAGCTGATTTACAGGGTTGTCACTTGTCTGTGGTATTCTCACTCTAAGTAGGACAAATAGAGAAGAAACTACGACCATAAATGCCAACAGGAAAACGAGGACGTCCGTTATGAAACATTCAATCTCATGTTATCTGATTTTTATTTCATTTTCCCTGTATTAATAAATGAAGTAATCAGAAAACATGGTAATCTAATTCTAATTAGCCCAATCCACTTGATTTCATTAAGCTCATATTAGCAAACTATTTTCTTTCTGTATTAGAAAACCATTTTCCTACAGTGGCTGACAAACATGCTGTATCATCATCAGCAGTAACAGAAGTTAACCCTTCTTGTGAGGACTTACATTTACAAGTATGTAAGTCTTAAACAAGTCTTAACAAATCTTGTGTTTGGTTTTACTTATTTGAACAATTGGTTGAAATTATTTCATTATATTTCAAGTTTTATTTGTTTCAAGAATATTCTTGAAGTAGGGCAGATCACTTGATTTACGCCAAGATTATGCCACTTGATTCAAGAAAAGTCTGGTAAACAAGTTGAGAATTATATTATAAGAATGAATTTAAGACAAAATGATTCAGTGAGACATATTTTGCAGTGTAGGAATTTCTTACTTTGCATTCCCATTGAAACACAAGGGGGGTAGGGATCCAGGGTCTTGATTAAATTTCAGCATGGATTGACAGGCTGTGAAAGGATCAAACCTGTGTGTCTCTAACCACCAGGACACCGGGCGGCGGCACACAAACCGTCGGATTCTACATCAGTATATGAAATATTAATTTTGCCCTACAGCCATGAAATCCCAGTGAAACGGGAGGCAAGGTTATCATAGACAAGTCTGAGTGATGTGATCTACCTATTGATCTATCTGTCTATCGATCTCTCTACCTAACCCTGTCTATCTATCTAGACAGGGTTAGATAGAGAGCTAGATAACCCTGTAACCCTGTAGCCTAAGATCAG
The DNA here is from genome assembly GCA_034670405.1 of Hoplostethus atlanticus. Classification (NCBI taxonomy): domain Eukaryota; kingdom Metazoa; phylum Chordata; class Actinopteri; order Trachichthyiformes; family Trachichthyidae; genus Hoplostethus; species Hoplostethus atlanticus. The sequence goes on from JAXDDX010000003.1 coordinate 15,721,768, forward strand.
AGATCAATAGGTCATACCTGTGACCCTCTCTGGGACTTGGCAAATCATGTCAGCCACATCAATTAAGTACTACACACACACACACACACACACACTAACCCTTCTTTCATTCCACCTCAACACCCGACCTGTGAGCCCCCTGGTAGTGGGTCTCCTATATGAGACCAGGGCCGACTCACCGTGTTTTCAACAAGTGAAGTGAAGGCCCCATTTGCAGATTTGAAGCTACAGCTAAGAGACAAATCCTCTCCTCGGGCATCAAGAAACATGTTCTCTGTAGTGTTAATCAGGCAGGGCGGCAGTGTTGTTCTGTTCTGATGTGTAAAGCCTGCTTAAAGGACAAAACCAACCAAGCACAGTCAAACAACCACCTGTCGCTACTCTCCTGTCTCATTACAACTGATGAGGAAACCCATTCTTCATGCTGTGATAGGCAACTCTCCCTATGGTGTCTTGTGTTCGACACAGGTGTTTTAGGCTATGAACGGGTTATACTGCCCTCCTGTGTTTGGTTGGAGAAAAGATGACATTTATGAGAAGGCCTCAATTAGGCTTCATTCACAAATCCTTTGTTGATGTTGATGTATCCAGGAGGAGTTACCAATGCACAGCTCTAAACAACAAGAACATTTTGGATCACTTGAAACCCTGAAGACACCCAGAGGTCAAACAACAGGAAGGTACACAAACAACGGATACTACTATATAATAATAAACTAATTAGAGAGCTGAATTTGGCCTATTGATCTATTGTGGTGTCTCTCGCTCTCTCTCTCTCTCTCTCTCTCTCTCTCTCTCACACACACACACACACACACACACACACAAACTCACTCCCCTCCCCTGTCCCTGTCTCTCTCTCCCTCTCTCTTTCTGTCCCTGTCTCTCTCTCTGTCTGTCTTTCTCCCTCCCTCTCTCTCTCTCTCTCTCTCTTTCTCTCTCTCTCTCACACACACACACACACACACACAAACACAAACTCACTCCCCTCCCCTGTCCCTGTCTCTCTCTCCCTCTCTCTTTCTGTCCCTGTCTCTCTCTCTCTCTCTCTCTCTCTCTCTCTCTCTCTCTCTCTCTCACACACACACACACACACACACACACACACACACAAACTCACTCCCCTCCCCTGTCCCTGTCTCTCTCTCTCTCTCTCTCTCTCTCTCTCAGGGGTGCCCTGCGCAGATGGTTTATCCTGTGATGGTCATTCCTGTGCGCTCCACTGCCCCCGTGCAGCAGGATAAGCTGCACCCCGTGCCTGGCTACGGCAGCATGTGACCGGCTTGTGATCCTGAATGACTCTCTGCCCTGGAGAATCTGACTGTACTCGTCTAGGAAACCTGAGGCACAGCACATGATGAAACTGACTCCGGCCCCCCATCAGCCTCCCTCGCACTTTCCACGTACATTCTCATGAGTTCCCATTCATTGTTTTAAGTTATGTGCTCATGATGTGGATGGTCAGTCACGCTGCTGCTGAGATGGGAGGATAAATGGTTACTAGCTGGGGTAGAGATGATGAGGATACTCGCTCAAAGACCTTCTGTACTGTACTATGTTAAATATGTTTGTTTATTTGTTTAAAATATATGAAAAGTGCTTTACAATATTAGCATTATTTCCCTTTAATTGATTAGGTATGGAATCCATACAAATCAATGCAAGCAACACAAAAGACAATAAAATAGCAAGGTGCAGTAGTTAAGGTATTGAAAACAGGTGGTACTGTCAGAAAAAAGGTACATTATTTTTTATATACAGTATTGATCCCAAAAGGGAAATTCACTTGTAACTCCACAAGGAGGTCAGAGGCATGGTCCGCTACAGGACAGCACCGCTGGAGCCCACAGGGAATCAGTGTCTTGCTAATGGACACTTCAACAAGGCAGATCATGATCTCAGTAATATTTACTTTGGGTAATGTGAGGAAAATTAGAGGAAATTATCAGTGTCCTTTTTATTTATACAGCGTGAAATGGAGGTTAAGCACGTCAACACGCAGTACACGTTAATGCCATAAATCAAGTCTATAACGTGGATCCACTCCATTACTCTTGATGGTGGTGAACTGGTACGTGCCATCCCGTTTCCTCCCCACTATCCTGTAAATGTTTAACAAATTGACCGCTGCGTGTAGTTTTATTAGGAAATTGACAGCAAGTGCTCGACTGATGGAGGGATTTATTCGGTTTCCAAACCATTATTGATCTGGCTTGTCCTATCCACTTAAGAACCTATTTCCCTCACTTCTGCACATTCACTGTAAACATTGACTGAAACATTGACTGTTTCTCAACTGAATTTGCGATCCTTAATCCGACCTCATAAAAAGGTAATCCCACTAGGGAAAGGCAAAGCATGTGATTAGACAGATTTACAGAATCTCAACTGTGAACATAAGCAAAGTTTTAAATGCTGTATTGTATGCTATGGTGTACACTATATTTGTTTTATGTTTATTTTATGGCTCTAAATTGGCTGATATGACACCATGGCCGATGTTTTTTGAAGCCTTGGTATCCACGGACAGCCCCGGTGCGCTAAAATGTTTTTATTGTGAAATAGTAAAATGTTTTTTCACATCATAGTCTGTTCTGTGTTGTCTTTTTCATCATGTAATTCGCCTGTTTGCGATTATCAAGAGTCTAAAAAAAGCCTGAATGCAAGTGGTGCCTATACTGTATGTCCCCCAAGTTGACTGTTCATGGACCCATGTTGAGTTCAGGACACAACAAAGACAATATCACTTGAATATCAAAGATGTAATCAAAGTGAAACATGACTTTAAACTGATGAAATTTAAACAGTTACCCTTACTGCCTCAGTGATTAGCACAAGTTCAACCAGAGAAAGGGGAAGTAATCTGCTGCTGCACACCAGCTGTAGTGTTTGGTTGGACTGAAAGCATGCATACTCTGATTCTGATCAATATACTGTGAGATGTCAATTTTAAACTCAATGTCTCTCGCTCTCTCAGTCTGTCTCTCTCTCTTAAATATACGGAGGCACTTGTATCATGCATACATTCCAGGCCAAGCTTGGCCAAGGGGAGGGGGGTAACACACACACACACACACACACACACATTTCTGCCTGCGGTATAGTAAGGAGGAGGTCAGCTGGTCTCTAGACAAACAGAAAGAAGAATCAGGGATATTATCCTGAGCATGTGACGGTGTGTGAGTGCCTGTGTTTGTGCATGTGTGTTTGTGCTTGAGATCACAATGAGATCTCACACACTTTGTCGGAGGACTGCCCCTAAATGGCTCAGTGAGTTGAGACGGAGCAGGAGACTCTGTGGGATGTTGGCTGTGTGTGAGAGAGTGTGTGGAGGGAGGTGTGGTAGTGGGGTAGATGGTAGCATAGTGGGGTAGAAGCAGTGAGGACTTTCACTACTGACAACTCTTGAAACCTGCAAATGAGCCAAGGTAGTAAATAGTTGCTTGACGATAAAGCAATTACACAGCTGCATTTATTCTTCAAGTCTACTGCGGCATCCAGCTCCTGACTATAGTTGGGTGGACGTGCACTCTTCTACTCCTCTGCTTCTACAATTGGAAGTAACGTTTGTGCAGTGAATCTCATGTGTTGAGCTTTGCTGTGTCTGTGAAGGCATCGGGTTCTGCTGTGTAGAAGATGAGTAATTAGATCGTTTCTGAGACAATCAGTTACTTATCAGTTAGCTAAATACTAGCATCTTTTCAGGAAGAGTTTATTTTCCAGCTGAGGTTGAGATTGGAGGTACTAAGTGCCTTTTGGCTCTCACTGTGGTGACTTGTAGTTCGTCATGAGGAGCCTGTGTGTGTCTGTAGCTCTGCTGCTGCAGCTCCTTGGGTCTTGTGTATGCCAGTTCCCCCGGCCGTGTGCCAACTCCGAGGGACTACGGACCAAAGAGTGCTGCCCGGTGTGGGATGGCGATGGCTCAGCCTGCGGTGCCTTGTCTGGCCGTGGTTTCTGCACCGAGGTGGAGGTCTCAGAGGAGCCCCATGGGCCCCAGTACCCGCACAGCGGAATCGATGAAAGAGAGCGCTGGCCCTTAGCTTTCTTTAACCGGACATGCCGCTGCGCTGGAAACTATGGAGGCTTCAACTGTGGTGAATGCCGATTTGGCTATTGGGGTCCCGGTTGCTCCCAGTACCGGGAGTCTGTGCGCCGGAACATCATGACACTGTCGGTTGCCGAGCAACATAAGTTCATCTCCTACCTTAACCTGGCCAAGAACACCATCAGCCGTGACTACGTCATCTCCACGGCAACACGTGCTGAGATGGGTGAGAACGGCGAGAACCCCATGTTCTCTGACATCTCAACCTATGACCTCTTTGTCTGGATGCACTACTTTGTGTCCCGGGACGCCTTCTTGGGCGGGCCGGGAAATGTTTGGACGGACATTGACTTTGCCCACGAGTCTGCAGCCTTCCTGCCCTGGCACCGTGTCTACTTGCTTCACTGGGAGAACGAGATCAGGAAGTTGACGGGAGATTTTAACTTCACCATCCCTTACTGGGATTGGAGGGACGCTCAGGCCTGTGATGTGTGTACTGATGCTCTGATGGGCGGACGCAGCCCCTTCAGCCCCAACCTCATCAGCCCTGCTTCCGTCTTCTCTTCATGGAAGGCAAGAAAAGTGTATTTGTGTGTGTGTGTGTGTGTGTGTGTGTGTGTGTGTGTGTGTGTGTGTGTGTGTGTGTGTATACCTGTATATGTGTAACCAAATCTCTTGTAGACTTGTAGATTTCCATTTCATTCTGCAGGTCTGCAGCCCTAAAGCTGCTTTAACCTGCTAATCCAAAGAGCTGAGCAATAGGGTGGAAACACACAACCAAATTTGTCACAATTTACTCTCAATTGATCCAGCCCACATAAATGAACAGGATCAGGGAAAGAAAATCCTACTTCAGAGGCTTTCTCATTCCAGAAAATGTACCTAAGACAGCAACTTTGTTCTTAATTAGTTTGAGGGAGCCAGAAATCTTGCATTTCCTTTCCATGCTTCACCCACCACTCACTTTCTCCTACTGGGTTTTAACATCATCCCATTTGTCTTCACTGAAATAAATGACACAAAATTGTTGTTGGAAGTTGTTGTTGCAACTGCGTCAACTGCGTAAACAATTCAAAACTACCTCTTAAGGGTGTAGGTCATGATACATTGGGCATGATATTTTGGGCTTTTGTATTTTTAATGTATTTTTTATTATACATGAACAGTTTTTCACTCCATTTTCTCTTCTATAATTTTCAGTCCCTCCCCCACAGTAATTGAACACAATCATTTCTGTGTAAGAGCCTTTTGAGTGACCACATGTTGATATAGTGGCATTAAAATGTCTATAGAGTCTTTAACCATAGCTTTTTTACCTGTGTCTGTGTGTGTGTGTTTGTGTGTGTGTGTGTGTGTGTGTGTGTGTGTGTGTGTAGGTGATATGCACCCAGCCAGAGGAGTACAACAGCCGAGAGGCATTGTGTAACGGTACTAGGGAGGGTCCACTGTTACGTAACCCCGGCAACCATGATCCAGGTCGCGTGACGCGACTCCCCACGACGGCTGATGTGGACTTTGTGGTGGGTCTCACCGAGTACGAGACGGGACCCATGGACCGCTTTTGCCAACATGAGCTTCAGAAACGCCCTGGAGGGTAGGGGTGGTGCATACAGACCCACGCAAGCACACACACACACACACACACACACACACACACACACATTTGTATGGCTACTACATTCCCTAACCCTAGCCTTGCCCCCTTCACTACATGCCTAAAATTAACCCTAACCTAAAACTAAACCTAAACCTAAACCTAATTCTAATCTTAATCCTAATCCCGACTCTTGACCTTAAACTGACCTTAACTTTAAAGATACAATCTGTGACTTGTGCTCAAGGCCCCTCTAGTGGCTTTGTAGGAGAAATTACAAAATATATGACCCTGAATACAAATCGTTGGGTTTTAACAAAAGCTAATCTTGCTAGCAGGCTGATGCTAACTAGCATGGTAATGATATCAAAAGTTCACTTGCTAGTGTAGCAAGAATGTAGCTAGCTCTGTCCTGGAATCCCTTTTGAGTGTTTTAGTGTCTTCTTCGATGAATGCTGAACCAATATTGATCGGTCATCCACAAGTTTATTTTCCATGCGCCGTTTCTTAGTTGTAGGTGGAGGATCAGTAGATGTACAGTCTGACAGTCCCGGGTTAAATATCTTCTTAGATGTCAGTTGCCAACTTCAATCTAGCTCCCATGTCTGCCCTCCTCTCAAACCCAATCATTAATGTGCTAGTTATCATCAGCACGCTGGCTAGCCAGCAAGTTTAGCTTTAACCAAAAACAAACATTATGGGACATATATTTTTCCTGTTATAACCTGTAATTTTTTCTTGGTGAAGGTATGATACTGCCAACATTTTGAGTAAGGCAATGATGATTGGCAATTTAGCAAATTGCTCTAACAAATATGTTATCCATTATATTTGTTTGCGCCTCTCAGTTGCATTGAAGAGTTACCCATGAAGCATCACTCCAAACAGTGTAAATCATACTGCTAAGGAGCCTTCACTTGGTCTTGAGCTTGCCAAGTCCCTTGTTTGTTAGCGTGGCAGACATCAGGCCTCTTTGTTGAGGTATTTCAAAAGCTTGTTCATGATCCAGATGGAGAGTACAATTTGAGTCCATCCAACCTTGTCAACTCTGTTATAAACAGGGAAGCAATGTCAGCTGTGATTTACACGTTTTCCCAGTGCAAGTATTTGTTTTAGAAATATTTGGTAGACAGTGGGGCTGTTTAGTTTTCTCTATACTTCTCTTATAATCTCTATATCATTCTCAAACATCTTCCCTTGTTTCTTATCATATTTGTACTCATCCCTCATCTCTCCTCATGTCTACTCTCTACTCCCCTCTCTCTCTCACACATGCACACGTGTGCATTTTCTCACTTTTCTCTCTCACCCTTTTATGTCCCATCTCTCTCTCTCTCTCTCTCTCTGCACCTCAATTGCTCTCACTCTTTCTTTCTCTCTCTCAAACCAATTTCTACTCTCTCCCTCCTGCAGGTTTTGCCAATCCAGAGACAGGTATGGCAGTTCAAGGCCAGAGCACCATGCACAACGCCTTGCATGTTTTTATGAATGGCTCCATGTCCTCAGTGCAGGGCTCAGCCAACGACCCCATATTCCTGTTGCACCACACCTTCATAGACAGGTAGAGTAACGCAGTAACGTAGTGTCAACAAAAATGCATGACTGGAAAATGATAAGAGAGGTGAGGCAGAAATAGAAAGGAAGGGTGGGGGAGGGAGGGAGGGAGGGAGGGAGGGAACAGGGAGAAGACAGACAGAGAGATAAAGACAGTAAGAGAGGGAGACAGAAGGAGGCAGTCAGAGAGAAAGTAGGGGAATAAAGGAAGAAAGAAAGGAAAGGAAAGGAAAGACAGAGATAAGCTTAAGGATATTTAACAAAAAATAATACAGCCTTCAGATATCAGTGAAACTTAAATCAGCTTGTGAATATTGGCAAAACAAATAGTACTTAATATAAGAGCAGCATTCCCAAACCTTTCAAAGATTCAGGAAATGTATGAGATCAGATAATAATATATAATAAGGATAATAAGGATAATAAGTTAATAATAATAAATTGCTTTTAAGGCAATATGCTTCTAATGTTTCTACTAAACAGACACACAGAATACAAGCTGGAAGACGGTTGGTTAGTTATCAGAACACATTCACTGTATTGCCGTTGGCAGATAAAACCATGCATCTGCAAAAAGTAGGTTCTTCAGGAGATTTATATATAACTGCATCTCTGGTGTAATGTTTGTGTTTCTCTCATGGTGAACCGACATTTAAGATTTTCCTCCATATTTAATCTGTTCCTCTCTTTCCTCCTCTTCCTCCTCGCTCCTTCCATTCCCTGCTCTCATTTTGCCATTCCTTCCTTTCTCATCTTTTTCATCAACCTCTATTCTTCCTTTCCCCTCCAACCCCACCTCCTTCGCCTGCTCCCTTATTCTTTTCCTCTTTCCTATTTCTTCAATCTCCTTCTCTCCCTCTGTCCCACCTACCCATCTCCTTCCCTTCGTCTTTTCTTCCTCTCTTCTCGTCCAGTATCTTTGAGCGCTGGCTGAGGACCCACCAGCCTCCCCGCACCCACTACCCACGTGCCAATGCTCCCATTGGCCACAACGACGGCTACTACATGGTGCCCTTCCTGCCTCTCTATACAAATGGAGACAACTTCCTGACCAACAAGGCTCTGGGATACGAGTACGCCTATCTGCTGGACCCTGGTCAGTACAAAAAAAACAAGCATATCTACTAAATGAGGCGCTCTTAAACTTCTTTCTTCATATCATAATATCTCGTCGCCTCCATCTCCACCCCAGGCCAGAGGTTCGTCCAGGAGTTCCTGACACCCTACCTTCAGCAAGCCCAGCAGATCTGGCAGTGGCTGCTGGGGGCCGGGATCCTCGGGGCGCTGGTTGCCGCGGTCGTCGCTGTGCTGGTCGTTGCTGCAATAAAGAGGCGGAAACGCAACCAGAGGAAGAAGAGGCCGTCGAGCTATGGAGAGAGACAGCCGCTGTTGCAGAGCAGTTCTGAGGAAGGGTCGGCTTCGTATCAGACTACGCTGTAACATTGACAGATGCGTACACAGATATATAACACACATACAATCAGTCAAACATATTCCAACACAATTTTAGATCAAACCGTAAATCCAGGTGCTCCGTTACTGGAACAGATATTCAGGGGCAATATCTTTTCATTAATACACAACACATTTCATATAAAGAAAACAAGATCTATACAGTTAAAAAGGAGTTTATTTGTCAGGTATATGAACTATGACCCCTGGCTGGTCCAATAGCTCACCATGGGCTCATTCACAGAAGGGCTACGGTTGGACTAGTTAAATAATGTGACATCTTTCCTGCCTTAGCAACTTTTCCTTGACTTTCCTCATTGACTTGCAACAAAACTGTATTTTATGTAATGTATTATTTCATTGTGTGATACTCTATTTAATGTTGCTTCTGTTTACAGGACACACCTGTAAATAAGAGCATGGGTCTCAGTGATTTCCACTCATTGAAGTGAACTGAGTTGAAATGACGGTGATGAAGTGAGTAAAATAAAACCTGCTCAAGGAAAAGTCACTACTAGCTGTAGTGTCATAACCTGCTGTTCCAGTCGGTGCTGTCTCAGGTTCAAACCAAATCACATAATCTGCTGCCTCATGCTGAATGAACCAGTGTCAGAGCAAAACTCCCCACACCGCTGTTCCCTCTCTGAGGAAAGATGCATCATACGCATTATATATTATCCCAAAATATTATTTCCAAAACTTCTATACCAGATACCAGGATTTCATTTTGAGAAGGCTTCTGTGAAACACTACGATGTAGGATTAGTACCCCTTTGTTCTAAAACTGTACAGGATGACCTAATTAGGCCTGCCTCTGTTCAAAGTATTGTAGTGTGAATCTGCCATAGGATTCTAGCTCTTCCTTTCACCGCCTCAGTCCTTTCCCTCTCTTTAATCCACTGATGTCCCTTATTTTGAACATTTTACACATCGCTCTACCCCGTTTTCTAACAGTGGACACGTTCCAACTGACCAACACACTCCCTTGTGTGTTGTCACTGGCGCTGAGGGCCAGTGTGTACTGTAATGACTGTGACCATTGCACTAAGCAAAGAAAATATGGGTGACATCAGGATAGCACAAAATTAATGGTAATATAATGAGTTTGTATATGGTGCATTAAAATCAGACTTGATCCACACTGTCCCCGTGATTGTTTTCCAGTCCGTATTTAACCAGGAATGTTGAGGCACTGGCCTGAGAGTCCTTGCAACCAGTATCACAGCAGTTTTACTTTTGGTAATTCTCTTTTTTCACCCTTTTAAACTAACATAATGTAAATGTTTCATATTTTTTATTTACCACTATGTTGCAAGGTCATTGATTTGTCTGGATGCCTGATTAGCCATCCCATCTCATCCCATCACTGTAGCCTACATATCAACAATGAATAATATTGCTATTGTAACATTTCCTGCATGCAAGTAGTCAAAATATAATAAATAGAAAATCTCTTTTATTTCATGTTGTGCTTTGCTCTCATAAAAAAAGAGACCAATCCTGTAAATAGACAAAAATATAAAATAAAATAAAAATTAAATACACACTTGCAATGCTAAATAAATGGTAGTTGTTTATGGTTTGGTAGAGAACAAGGTTGTTTCAGTCCCAAGATATTGGTGTTTTGCAGAAACCTTGTATTTCCTTTTTTTTGTTATAATCATAATTACATTTTACAAATGAATTGTCATCAGTGGCAAAAAACAATTTTCTCAGTTCAAGTTTACTATCTGGAGATACAAGGATTTTGTAGGACACTGACTTTGAATAGCTCTGCAGAAATTCTCACATGGCAAATAATACACACATAGTTTTAAACAATAATATAAATAAATTGAAATACCAACAAACTAGAAATACTGGCTTGAGGTTTGTTCTGATAAACACTTCTGTATGTCCACCTTTGTTCTTCTCCTCTCCTCTGTTGAAAGCGAATCACCTCAAAGATCCAGGTGAGTGACAGTCTCGGGGACCAATCAAATCCTTTTTTGTCCCTCAGTTTCCCAGTTTGGTGCCAAGTTGAACCAAGTCTTACAGAAGTAAACCAATCAATGAGCTGACATGACCTACAGCATAACGGTTATCTTAGTTCATGTGATTCAAACTTTAAACTTTACCTTTTATTTCCTTCTATTCTAATCTTTTCCAGCGCTGGTCCACTGAATGATGAATTTCCTCTGTATGGTATCATTGTCTAGTTGTCCTCTTGGAGCATTTTCCAGATTTTGAGAAGAATTTGATTCTCACTTATTCTCGTATTAGACTTGAATAATGACATTCAAACCAGAGAGGGGGGCGTCACAGAGGGAGACAGAGGAAAACTGATTCCAACTAAGGAGAGACAGAGCATTAGATGAGTGGAGAATCAGTGCAGTGAGCTGGTCCCTTCCCACCTGGGTTGGATTGTCAGCAAATCAAATGTTCCAATATTTTGACCGATTTCCTACATTTAAAAATTCTGACAGAATTGGCCAAAGGATTCATAGAAGTACACAGTGTTTCAAGTAACCAAAATTGACCAACAATATTTGGTAATATACTTCAAATATAGGAAATTGGCCCCAAAGTATATGAAATACACAGTTCTTTACTTTATATGAACATGAGGTGTACAGGGATCAGCTCGTAGGTGCGATCTGGTCTCAGCTGAAGGATTCCTTGTTGAATTCGAAGGTGGTCCCAGGGTAGCGGGCTGAGTTACACAGTCTGTGGAGAGTCCTGGAGATGCCCTTAGGTCCGCAGCAGAACACCCCTACTCGCTTACTGACACCACACACACACACACACACACACACACACACAACAACAAATGAGTATGCTATTCATAGTGTTAAAAGATTGACACACTTTAACACACTTTACAATTTCATCTATTTACTCTATCCTGCCTGCATGTGTTTGTCCTAGCCTTGCAAATATGGAAACAAAGATGGAATAAAACATATGACAGCCCCCCAAAGGATAATAATCATCAGATAATCTAATCAGGGAGGAAAAGTTTACCAGCCCATAAGGCCAAGGTTAGCATTTTTCTAACCAAGCTGGTGTAAAACTATCTTCACTATCTTCACTATTTGAAAGGGGGCTAATGGGATATAGTAGCTAATAAGACCCAATAATAATCTCTCTACATTCCTGCCCCCGATTCTACTCACTGCCGATTGGTCTTCCCAATCTCATCAAACAGTAACTTCCACCTGGGTCGGACCAACCAGGAGCCTCGAGCTGAGTGGGCGGTACTTCTCCTCAGACATGCTCTGGAAAGAGGGAGCAGGCAACAGGAATATCAGAGTTAAAAAATAAAATCTGAATGACTGAATCAAAGAGATCTTAGCTTTGCAAAGTGGGACAGAACAAGTCACCATTACAAACTCACTGCAGACTGGGACTGTGGAAACATAAAATACATAAAATACAAGCCAGGAAGTCCCAGGGAGCAGTGTATTTAATTTTCATTTGATTTGGTCAGAACCACTTTTATCAATACAGAGATTTATATGTACCAAGTAACACCAAAACACTGTTAAACTGCAAGGCTGCTTCATTTCAAAGCAATCCTCCAAAGAAAAACTCCCACTAAAACTACCTCACATTCTCTTCATCATTCTCATGATAAAGACAGCGTGAATGAACACCTTGCTTCGAATGGCACAGAAACAATCAGATGGACATGTAACCATTGTTGGAGAAAAAATATCCATAAACAGACAGAAAGTTTTACCTGTCTTGTATCTAACATGTGCTGTAATGATGCTGTAATGTAATGATATTTACTCTCAAATTGGCCTGGATTTAAAAAAGCAATTCAATAAAATCAATAAATCAATAAAATAGCACTAATGATAAACAACACTAAGATCAATGGTAGTGTTTTACAGCTCTCTAGGCAAGTAAAGCATTCCTTTGAGAACAAGGCAAAAAAATGTCTTGATTGTCTTAATTCTGCAAATCCATGGAGGTTCACAGTGGGAGAAACAGCTTGAGTCCAATTTTTAAAACATTTTGATTGTTTTCAAGAGATTTCAAACTGACTAATTGATCCAAAAGGAAATTCTCCATACACTCAGTAAATAATGGCCATCCTGGTAGAGGTACAAGAACTAAATAACACTGCAATAGATTTCTTGCTTTGTCTCTATTAGCTCTTCCTCTGCAGAGCTACCAAAGCTAGCGAAGGTTTGAACCGAAAAGAGTGGAGAGGTGGATTGTGCAGAAGCTGTCCAGACTGTGTCGAGCCAAGGCTGGACAAATAAAACAAAGAGAGTCCAGTGAACAAAATTCACATTCAGCTACGCTATACATGAACGTCTGCCCGCACACACACACACACACATGCACGGATGCATGCATGCACACACAAACCGACACATATGCAATACACAACACTTCTATACTTCTTCTATACTGAATGCAGAAATAGAAGCAGAGACAGAGAGAGCGACGTGGGAGTGACAGCCTTGTCACTAAGAGACAGTGTGTATGTGAGTTAGCTGGTGTGGGGGTGTTGTCAGTGACAACATACCTTGACAGTTGAGAACACCGAAACAGAAAGGGAGGGGATGTATGCATACAAGAAAGAGCGAGAGAG
>JAXDDX010000003.1:15740000-15745000 GCA_034670405.1 Hoplostethus atlanticus
TGTGTGTGTGTGTGTGTGTGTGTGTGTGTGTGTGCATGGACTCACCAGTCCAGTCTCCCACAACTCGGAGATGGATGCCAAAAGTTTCCTTGTTCTCTGTGGGACACTGCAAGTTAGAGAGCAGACAATGAGTCACAAAGAAACACACACACCCACACACACACACACACAGAAATACATACGTACAGCATTCACATACACATAGCTGAAAAACACACTACTCTTTGCATCAAACTTAACAATGCACACACACACACACACACACACACACACACACACACAGCCTTCCTGTTGGCAGACAGCGTTACTAGCCTCAGGGGTCTGTCTGCTCTCTGTCAGTGTGATTCTCTGCCCTCCTCCTCAAAGCACTCCTAAAACACCAGGCAGAGGCATGCACACAGTGTGTGTGTGTGTGTGTGTGTGTGTGTGTGTGTGTGTGTGTGCATGCACGGGTGAGTATGTGTCTCTGAATGTGTGTTCTCACTGTGAAGTTTAAAGCAGAGATCAGCATTTCTTTGTCTTTTGGATTCGTCTCATACAGTTTGGGTTACATTTTAAGGCAAACTGTTGCTATACAATAAAAGCTACAACTCTAACAAAACAATGCGAGATATGATATTACTGGAAGAGCCAGCTGTCAATCATATGCCAGCCAATAGTATAAGGGGCGGGACATAGAACAAGAGACAAAGAACTACATGTTCTTTGCCGGAGGGGAGAGAGTTTAAGATACTGTAAAAACATGTGTGTGTGTGTGTGTGTGTGTGTGTGTGTGTGTGTGTGTATGCATGTGTATGTGTGTGTGCATTGTGTCATGAGTGAGGAATGTGTTGAAGTGAGACATAAAGTCTTACTGTTGTTAGCGTGAAGGGATGGTTCTCAAACGAAGAGACACCTGGACAGTTAAGAACAATATACTGAGAAAGAGAGATGGAGAGAGAGAGAGAGCGATTACAAAGAGAGAGGGGAGGAGAGAGAGAGAGGAGAAACAAAGGAAAAAGAAAAACAGAGTGGAGAGAGGAGAGGATTAGAGAGGGGCATATAAATAGAGGGAAATGAGAGAGAGGGAAACAAAACAGGAAGAGCAGAGAAAAAGATCATCAAATGACTTCTTTACTTATGATACTTATAATACTTTACTTATGATCATCACATCCTTAATAACAACTGTCTATATTATTACATGTTATTACTGGCACAGTGCTAAAACAAAGTCTGGCTACATATAACAACTTCAACCCCTGCGAGATCAAAGCTCACCAGAGCTGTGTCTCACATAACAACAAAAAATATTTACGGCAGTGGAATTTTCTTTCTGCTTGGAAACACGATAAAAACCTAAAATAAATAATAGGATATACATACTATATATACACAATAATCCAGGGATTTAACGAAAACAAAACAAAAAAGATTTGTGCTGTCACTCACCTGGCCTGGATGGGCCTTGAAGTCCCTCTTCAGCATGCGCACCTCGATGACATCACAGGGGTGCCTGATGACGGTCACTATGGTAACGGGGTCACTGCTCCGGATGTAGCGGTAGAAGCGCTCAGCGCAGTAGAGACAGAGAGGACCGGACACCCACAGCCACGTCTGCCGAACACACGTGTATTCAAATAATTTGTCTTTTTTAACAGAAAAACAAGGAAACAGGATGTGAACAACAACGATGCGATCCAACATTTTGCAAGACCTGTCAGATACACGCTGCTGCCTCACTCTCACACACACACACACACACACACACAAAGGCAACACACAAAACTACACTTGAATGAACACGTTATCCTTACACTTTAATAGCTCATCACACAAGGGTTTCCAGGGTAATCCATCTATCTATCTATCTATCTATCTATCACTCTATCTATCTATCTATCTATCTATCTATCTGTCTGTCTGTCTGTCTGTCTGTCTGTCTGTCTGTCTGTCTATCTATCTATCTATCTATCTATCTATCTATCTGTCTGTCCGTCCGTCCGTCCGTCCGTCCGTCCGTCCGTCCGTCCGTCCGTATGTCTGTCTGTTTGTCTGTCTATCTATCCATCTATCTATCTATCTATCTATCTATCTATCTATCTATCTATCTATCTATCTATCTATCTATCTGTCTGTCTGTCTATCTATCTATCTATCTATCTATCTATCCATCTATCTCTCTATCTATCTATCTATCTATCTATCTATCTATCACTCTATCTATCTATCTATCTATCTATCTATCTATCTATCTATCTATCTGTCTGTCTATCTATCTATCTATCACTCTATCTATCTATCTATCTATCTATCTATCTATCTATCTATCTATCACATTGCTAAGAAACTGTATGTTGCTGTTTCCTTTCTTTTGCCAGTTACCTGCAGCAGACTAATTGCTCACAGCGCCGGTAAAGCCTGGGGAGCACAATCAGGTTTAAGGGGGATTTTATGGAACCAGTCCGTCGCTTAACGACCATGTGCAAACACATAATCACACACACACAGGAAGAAGCACACACACACACACACGCGCGCACACACAGACACACACACACACACACACACACAAACACAGGCCTTGATGTAGCGAGAGGATGCCTGCCCCTCCCTCACAGCGCTACACCTCTAATAAACAGGGCCAACTCCCTCCAACACTTCCCAGTTAGTGGGCACACACACACATACAACGCTCGCCCCCAACACAGACACACATATACACACACTCTAATACGCCAACACAAACATATACAAGCACACACTTCCATGCTTATCCACCCTTCCAGCCATCCACACATGCACACACACACATCGAAAAACCAGTGCAAACATGCATGTCACTATCACTGTCTGCCCACACAATCAACTATCTACTTCCTACACACACACACACACACACACACACACACACACAAATGCATGCACCTAAACAGTAAAATGCACTTACAAAGCACAAGCATATACTTAGACGTGCACCGCCCACACACACACACACACACACCTGAGGGTAGTGGGGCTGGAAGCAAGCCTCTTCTCTGCATCTCCTCTCGTCATCCTCACCCTGCTCTAGCTCCTCCCCTTGCTGTTCTGGGCTGCTCTGATTGGCTCTGAGGCAGCCAGGGGGGTGGGCCTCTATGTTGGTCTGATACTTCAGAGCTCCACTATTGGAAAGGAAAAGAATGAAGGTACTGTTGGCCATTACAGAGGAACTGTTTTTACTGCCTGAGGTACTGTTACTGAAAAAGGCTAAGAATCACACTGGTACTTGTGAATGTGTTTAAATTATATTGCCTTTTTCCTGCCCCATTCAGGCATGCTTATATGAAAACATTTATACGGGTCACAAGGCAGACTCACCCAGTACGTGGTGTGTTAGTGACATACCATGTTGTGATGTTTGTATTATAGTGCAGCATTGTGTGTTGTCCAGTGTTACCTCACAGTTTTTCACGTTTTTTTCCAAAATGTAATCCAGTTTGAGAGAGAATCTTGTAAGTGCTACCATATGACATAGATTTAAAAGCATAGCAATACTAATAAATATAGCTCAACTATGCACATAAAAAGAGCCATTACTGCAATGCACAACACATCTTAACACATTTTTGGAGACAGCCACAATCAGTGGGGACATGCAGGGGATCCTATTGTAACTGACTTCACTTTCTTAACATGACATTTCTTATGTTGGCTTGTTCGTGAAATGCAGATCTACATTCAAGAGAATCCATAATTGTTGTTGTTAGTGTTATAACCATATTGGAGAGCTAAGGAAACTGTGACGGTTGCAAAGTTACTGATAGAAAGTTGAAGATGTCTCCAGCTGTGATGGGAGTCTTTGCTGACATTTCACAACATGAACACTTATCTTGCCAGTTGGAACTGGTCGTTGAGATGTAGACCAATAAAACACTGCAGTAGCACAAATGGAGTCTAAGGGAGCGCAGAAGCACTGACTCCCACTCACCCACTGACTCACTCACAGACTCACACACATGTAGTGCTGTATCAGTGGCCTGAGCCAGACTTACCCAACCATGTGAACCATAAGGATGATGTAGAAGACAATGAAGAGGTTGTGTGTGTACCAGAAGATCTCATAGTTGGACACCCTGAAAGAGACAATACGCACACACACACACACACACACACAATGAAGCCAGACAATAGCAACAACAACACACATCATTGTTTTCTTGCTTTACATAAGGTTTTATGGAAGCCAATAAAGATTAGGAGAGTTCAAAAAAGGGAAGAAGGTCAGACTGAAGAAAAAATAGACAAAGATAATCTGAGAAAACAAGAAATAGATGTGAACAATATGATATGACATGAAGACAAGGTAGAGAACAAAAGAAGGGAGACAGAGAGGTCAGAGTTTGTCCAGGAGGTCAATATTAAAAGGGTCATTACACACAGCAACCCTCCATAAACACTGCAAGCAATGAACATTTGAAAACACCTCCAACCCCCCTACGCTTAGCCTCTTTGAGCACAATGTTTCTTCTTTCATCTTTTCTTTATTTTCTTCAAGTAGACCACGGTCCTTCATCAGGATGTCACAATGACTCGGTCACATGAGTCAGTTCAATTGACCTCGGTCACATTCAGTAACTGAACAAATTCAACATATTCTTTGGGAAAAAAGTAAGGACCCTGGAAAAACACCACTCAATGTACAGTGAGATTGATTTCATTTGATTTTTCAATTTCCCAAAATGAGAGAAAGACCATTGACCTTTGACCTTTGAGAAGACCAAAAGATCCATAGGCAGGATTTATGTTTTGTTACCACCATTACAATTAAAGAGAACCATTCTGAACCTCAGCAGATTTAAAATGACTACAATTAAGAGCATGACAAATTGAAAGGACTTTGTTGTGGACTTGACATGAATATAACTTCAACTTTATTTTGAAATTGTAGAATACCCAGCTTGGTGTTTTCCTTAATTGATTTACTTGATTTAAGTACATCACCTATGTCTGGACCAGCGGTGTTGCTGTGTTATGCTTGT
>JAXDDX010000003.1:15750000-15902500 GCA_034670405.1 Hoplostethus atlanticus
GTCTTTAAATACGGTGCACCTTTAACTCCATTTTGCTTCGGATGATGGCACACAACGGTTTAATTGCAACGCCCATCGGACATTAATTGGATAAAACCATTTCTAAATATACTTCATCAAATCTGAATGAATCATGGCGTGTTGTCTTTTCCTACTCCTAGATATTAGTTCTTGTGCACTCTGATGGCACTGATGACGTTTGGAAAGCGACCTCGTGGAATCTGTCCTCGATCACCTGACGGCAGGATGGAAAGGGCGCATGTTACCTGGAGTATCACGGGGCGGGTGTCGACTAGTACGGTCTGGCTCTGCAAATCATTGCTCAAAAGTTGGCGCAGCTCAGTGATGGAGGCGCAGCTCAGTGATGGAGGCGCAGCTCAGTGATGGAGGTGCAGCTCAGTGATGGAGGCGCAGCTCAGTGATGGAGGCGCAGCTCAGTGATGGAGGCGCAGCTCAGTGATCGAGGCGCTATCCATGCGTAAACGCTGGATGTGCTCGGGTGTCTGTTAAAGTCAGCACATTCAAACGATTTCTTGGCACCGTCTGTGCACCCCGCTAATGCCGTCTCTTTTAATTATCCCTTGAAAACTGAACCAATTTGTGTGAGAGATGTATATGAGTGTGTACGAGCGCGGGTCAGAGGAATAAGGTGAGAGAGGAAACTATGCGTAAAAGTGCATTCCAAGCTTTACATGATGCATTTAATGGACTAAATCGTTCCCATTGTTTTTTAACATTTAGTTCATTTTAATGATAATAATAAATATTGCTTGAAAATGTTGAAAAAGATGGGAATGCTAGACATTGCAGGATTTCAGACATGTGAGGGAAGGAGCGTCCAAATGGATTTAAGTCAAAATCAAGGTCTGAATCGCACCGTTCTTTTCCTGATCTGATATTCTGTCTGTATCCCCAATCTACCCGCCCCCCTACAAAGCTCACATACGAAACAGCATAAATATAGATAAGCAAACACAAAACTACACACGCAAACACACTAACACACACTTCCCCTTCTAAGTCTAAGACCAGTGCCCTTACTTAAAACTTCTAAGACCTTTACCCTTTTAAAACGTCCCACACACACACACACCCTCAACACAGCATACCATACAAAAGCAGCTGACAGCAAAACCACAGCAGAAGCAGGAGATCTGATACCCTGTTTTCTGTACATCCGCAGCTCCCCCTGACACACACACACACACACACACACACACACACACACACACACACACAGCCATACAGGTGAATGAGATAAGACGTTTTTTGTAGTTCTCTAAATCCCCATCCGCAGTATTAAAGCATTGAAATACATCCCCACCTTGCACATGAGAGCGCACGCACACACACACACACACACACACACACACACACACACAGACACACACACACACTTAAGCCCTCTGGCAAGGCATTCAGTGGAACCCAGTGGCGTGCCCACACTTGCCCCTCTCTCCCCCGTGTGCACGGTGTGCATGAATAGCCCACACATGCCACATGCTGCTTACTGCCAGATCTTATTTTTCACTTATTTCATACTGCATGTATTTTTTCTTTGGGGTTTGATGTTTTTTGGTAGATTGTTTCATTGTCTACTGCTTTTATTTTACAGACCCCCATATTATAAATCGTTTTAAAGCTTTTTATTCATATATTTCTACCTAATATGTCCTTAACATGTTGGCATTTTGGGTTGCATTACATTTAATACTTTTTAATTCAAATTTTCTATCCTATTACTATTTTGCTGCTGCAACAACCCAATTTCCCCACAGGGATCATTAAGTTTCATCTTGTTTTCTCTATCTGGAGTCACTGCAGATAAAGAGGGGACCAGGGGCCAAAGTCATCCCACATGGTGACTCCTGGGTTAATCTATTCAGAGGTACTTGGCAAGAAAAGGTTTAATAATCCATAAAGGTCCACATGGATGTGTCCAATGATACAACGGGTTGTTTCAAGCAAGCAGCCTGATTGGTCAGAGACACTGTTGTATAAAAGCATGTAACAGTTGTCAACATATGTGTGCTGTCAGAAACGTTTTCTTCAAGTAACAACAAACACAAATAATACAAAAACAAGGAGGTGAGCATTATGGGAATGATGAGCATGGTTGTAACGCGTCTTTGACCAATCAGACTGCTCTGCTAAAATGACCCATTGTATAATGGAAACCAATGAATATAACAAACTAGATACAAACGCAAGTCTTTCATATGAAGGACCAAACAACTACAATCTGTCAGGGGAATCCTCTGGGCTTACAAGGTCTCAGATTATGGGTCAATAATGTCAGTGGCATTTGCATGTTTTTTCTCAGAAGACAAGGGACTGTTTCACTAGCACAACCTTGCATCAGGAACACACACACACACACACACACACACACACACACACACACTAACGTTAACTTGTGACAACAATTATGCTGATGCTCACATGGGTAAGCAAGCGTCACATTCCAGACTGACTGCATGTGTGTGTGTGTCCATGTACATGCCACTAACTACTGGCTGGCCCCGTAGTCAGCTAGACTGACCAGGCAGAGAATACACACACACACACACACACACACACACACACACACACACACACACGTGGCCAATGGCTGTCTCAGAGTTTATAGTCATAACTCAGACTCATTAGACCTGCATGTAACAGATGGCTATCCATTACAAAACCTGCTGCAATGATATAAATAGTAATCCCTGAAGTCACCAAATAGCAGGAGGCTTCTTGAACATTTTCAGTCGATAAGCCAAAGAGAGATTTAGACGCTAGCCCAGGGCTCTATGCTGATGTCAACATAGCACTACTCTTGTCATCTGGGGATCCACTAGAAGATACACAAGCCATTTGGCGGGCTTGAAACATCGTAAGAGAAACTACAATGCAACAGATGGAAATTCAGAGCATATCTTGCTCCTCAATTCTAAATACCAAGTGGCTTGAAGCTAGTAGGACTCGACTGATATGGATATCTCCAAGGAGGCTATTACCACTTACCGATAGAGGCTAAATTATGTATGATTTGCCAATACAATTTTGTTCTTTTTCTAATAGACACTTTTTGTCATCAAGTGTATTCATTCGTCAAGTTTTCTTTTTTGTAAACAAAGCAGATGAATACTTTTCTACATGGAATTATCAAAGTCTACAAGTCTGGACGTGTGGATGAGTCAAGGCAGAGCTTAAGTAAACACGAAAAATGTAAATACTGTCTGATAATATCAGCATCCAAATATATATGTCTGGTCCTGCTGCTTGGTGGTAGAGTGTTGTATCTACTGATCTAGGTTATCTATCTTATCTAATCTAAGCATTACTTCTTAGACTCCTGGTTGCAGGTTGAGGCCTGCCAGGCCCCCATATCAACAGGCAGATTTGATGAATGAATGAGTCAGTGTCACAAGGCAAGACGACGTTCATGCAATTGGAGTCCTGGGTTGAAAAAAAACAACGCTTTCCTAGAGTGTGTCCAAGGTCACGGCATTATAGTCAACCTTTTTAATGGACCCACAATTAGAATGCATGAGGCCGTGGACACTCCTTTGGTGAGATTTGGGTAAGATATTATCACCCATTTGGGAAGACTGTTGCAAGTACTTCTTATCTGAGAGATTTCTGTTGTATCAATGGTAAAGGTATTAATGGTAGTCTATAGAATTACATAACTGACTATACTCTATAACAGCGGAGAGAGTGAAACCTATTTTTATACATTCTGTTGTTGTGCTAGCTAATTAATAAGTAATAGTGACATTACTTTGGGAAACATATTTTAGACAATTCCAGCTTCAAGTGGAAGTTAGTAGCCAGTGAGTGTGACAAAGCAAAGTTTTCTCTTTTTCCCTAAAATAAGGATGCATGTCATTATTTGTGTCAATGATGCGGATGCCATTTCTCTTATTCTTATTATTTCTCTTATCTCAAATTTCCTCCCAGGCCTCAATATAACTTCTGTAGAATTTGAAAAAAAAAAAAGCACTAGAAAATAAATGTAATCCATTTAGTAATGTTTCAGTCAGGTCTTACCCCCAGCATCTTGTAGAGGTAGTAATACTGCTGCCCAGTGGAGTACAGCAGGAAAGTTCTTAGGAACAGCCAGGTGTTAGCTCCCAACCACAGGATCTATACACACACACACACACACACACACACACAATAGCATCAAAGACCCCATCCACAAGCAGCAAATAAAACAGAAAAAAAAGACATTGTCTATTTTCAGCTTGGTCGCATTTCCTCACTGAAACAGCTAATGCAACCTAAAACAGTTGCATTAGGCCTGTGGGGGTTAATTGTCCTTAGAAACCCTATAATATGTTTTATACTATTCAAGTATCACAGTAAGTCCCTATAGAGTATGATAGGAATATTATAGTGATACCATAGGAGATGAAAATAACATGACATGCAATAAAGTTTAAACTCACTATTGAGTACCATTGATAAACTAAAACTCAATTAAAGGATGTTACAGGAACGGGATCATGGTTGTTTTAAGGCTTGTTAACTAAACGGGAAAAGAAAAGCAGATCTGTGCTAGAGAACTTGAACAGTGTAATTCTCGGAACAACCAAAATAAGTTAACCCGAATACGTTTCCCTACCAGGACCAAGTGCTTTCCTCCCTCGTTGGCGAGCCAGCTCCGCACCGGGAGAACCATGGTGCCTCCTGCAGAGCAGCCGCCCCAAGTTTCCAGCACAGACCCGCTTGGTCTCCCTTCAGGTCTCCGCTCCGTCCGCAGACCGGCCCGGTGTCTGTAACGTCCTCCTCTACACCCCCGTGATGTCGCCGTTCCGCTCCCTGGGCATTCTCGTGTTCATCCCTCCGGTGTCCCAGCGGTAAAGAGATCACTCTGCCGGCCCGGGGAAACCCTACATCTCCCTCCCTCTCGCTCGCTCTCTCTCTCTCTCTCTCTCTCTCTCTCTCTCTCTCTCTCGCTCTCTCTCTCTCTCTCTCTCTCCCTCTCGCTCTCTCTCTCTCTCGCTCGCTCGCTCCCTGTGTCTCTCGCTCGCTCTGTCTGTCCCTCTCTTCCTCTCAATTCATGCTTTATTTGCCCTGAATATTAGACGAGCATCATTGCCAAATCATCTAAACAGTGGAATAAAATAATAAACAATAAACAACTTGCACAAAACAATAACCATCTCTCCACCACTGTCCACCGTCAGTAGAGGGCGCCACCACGCCTAGATCAGAGGCTACCGTCCCAGTGACGCTTACAGGTGCGTCTACCATGTAAGGAGCCAAGATCTTTCTTAAAAAGTAGACAACAACACATTTCCATTAAGGCTCCAGAGGAGAAAATGTTCTTTTGAAAGTCTGACATACTGTGCTGATCTGCAGGATAAACACATGTGTGCAGTCTAATAGATTAATTATCTTGAATGTTTCTAATCTGCTTATTTTGGGGGAAATAAATTATAACTCTAAGTTTAAGCGCAGATTTAAACATTGTAGAAAGCATTTAAATGGACCTATAAATGCCATGCCATCCTGCAGGCTGTCAGCGCCCCCTTGTGTCTTTAAGAACAAATGCACAAGAGAGGTTTTCTCTTATTACTAGTGGACATACTTGTGCTAAAAAGTTCAGGTACAAAAATGAAAAACCAAAAAATAAATGTAAAAGCCTTAAAAGACACCAACGCGTCGACCATGTTTTTAACCATGTAGCCATCATAATTATGTTTTTTTTAATCTCTGTACCTGCAGGAGGGCCTTGGCTTTTTGAATTGGAGATCCAACACACTTTTTAAGTTATTTTACACCAGCAAGTATCTCCACTTGTAATGTCGTTTACTGATAGACCCCATTGATCAGCTGTTAGCATTCAACCTGATCTGATCCAAGCAGCTTCTGCAATGACTTTTACATTTTTACTATAAGAGGATCTATTGAATGAATGAACGTACTTATTGTAAGTCGCTTTAGATAAAAGCGTCTGCTAAATGTAAATGTAATCTATGTATACAAAGCGTGTCCATCTACACTGCAAACTTGGAGGTGCTCTGTTGGCACATTCCTGCCTGCTTCACGCTCCAGCCCACTGCATGAAAGGACCGTCCTCCGCCCCGCACAGCTGTTCATAGAGCCGCAAGGGGTCAAGCACGACCCGGGCCTGCATGTCCTAGTGTGGGAAACATGTCTGACTATTTATAGCATTATAGAGCTGTGAAATACGTTTAGGCCTGTAGGCAAACCTAGACGAAATTAAACATAATCAGGCCTAAGGTAGACTGAGTGGCATTTTGACTCCAAGTCTTCCTCTTAGATTGACCGCTGCAGTAAACTAACAATAAACATCCACTGTTTATAGATTGACAGTTGTTTGGTTGGTTAGATGTTTGGTTGATTGACTGACACTGGGATAAATAATCCTAAATACAATATATTGATATAAGCTCACCTCTATCCAAAGCCTTATAGTTCAACAAAGATTATCTGCACATCGTAAACAGGAATTTAACGAGTGAAATCTTTTTATTTTTAGAAACTGCTTCTGTATGTTGGATTCTCAATTTCCAGCCTTTCTTGTATAATTTGGGTTTACTACCAAAGCAAGACTTCATTCCATAGTCTAAAACACACAGCTGCTGCTTCCATCTCCCACAAGCTTGCCAAGTCTTCTTAGCACCAACGTGTCTGATACCAGCCATCTGAGCCTTCGAAGAGAACAGTGGTAGATGTAAGTGTTGTTCCTGTGCTCTGCAGAGCCTTGAGCCAGACGCTGGGCTCACACATCTGCATCGGGATTTGAATGCTAATTGTAAGATGCATTCGAGAAAAGTGACCTCTGACCCGCTTCTAACTTTCTCTGCCATCTAGACTCACGTTGAGTAACCCTGAGTCAGCATGGGAACGGTCAAGGTGCACTTGTCTCACTTGCTTGTATGTTGGCCAAGCAGGCCACTAATAACTCCCTGTCTCTTTGTTTCCCTCTCCAACTAGTCACTCACTGCCTCTCTTGCCAGACTCCCTACCCCCTCCTCTCTCTCTCTCTCTCTCTCTCTCACTCTCTCACTCTCTCTCTAAAACCACTCTGCACTACTTCAACAAATTCCTCTCTGCCTTTGCAAGCGTGCACTGCAGTGTCAGTCGTGTCGGTGCGCGGGGGCAACGTAGCCTCCGGGACTGCTTTAAAATGAGAAAGGAGGGCAGGTTAATTTGGTGGATCTGGTGGAGTGTGGTTGTGACAGCGTTTTTCCTGGTGGGGTTCATCATAGGTAAGCTACTATTATAACACCAGAGAGCTCACTCCAAGTTCTCTTATCTCTCATGTTTACTCTATATGTCTGTTTTTGAAGAACAGTCCCTCGTTTATCATTTATCACTGTCCATAACCAACATGAGCCTAGTGTGATGCCTCATTCAGCCTGTACAAGTTAAGTGACTGTGTTAACTGTGAAGATCTGGTAGATGTGGAAGAAAGTGGTAGTGACGTAGTTTACATGGGCTGTAAATCTGTCTATTTCCACCTGCTTTGTCTATTTTGTATTAATTCGTTCTGGGCAAAAGTACATTTACACACATCTTAAAGCGTAAGAGAACTGACTTTGTCATTGAGCCCTTCGCTGGCCCTCGCTGACTGCCTGCGCTGTTTGCTGCAGGCTGGTTCGCACGGCCCACACATTCAAACGGTCAACATGACAGCGCCTCCAGCCAGTATCTGAGAGAGTTGCTGGATGCAATGAAGCCAGACAAGATCAAAGAGCATCTAAGGTACAAATCATTACCAAGACACCGGGCCGCCTCTCCCCTCCATTTTCATAAACAGAATGTAGATGGGAAACTTTTTTAAAAAAACGATAACGGACATTTTTATTTTTTCCACAATGGTTTATTGACATTTCTTAAGCTATTTCTTTCATAAATGATGTTCCAGGTAAGAAGTTTGATCCCTCCAGGAGGCAAGATGAGCCATTCCCATTGCCTCAAAAAGGTGTCCATGTATTATCACATTTAGAGAAATACCTCACTCCTTATGGGGGATTTCCTTTTGTCAACATTAAGAGGGAATGTTCCCACACACATCATCATCTCTGTATTTGTATGGTTTGGTAGTCTTGTGGGTGATAAGACCAACACCAACCACACACAATCTACCACATGATAAAAGATGCATGTACATACGTATATATATGTGTGTATGACGTAAATGATGAAATGCATGTAGGAACATTTATTTTCTATATCGACTGCAGCCTTTGAGATCTGATTCCCTGAACCACAAAGAACACATTGGTGTGCATGTTGTCCCTCTCCTGGATTTGCTTTTGTCAAAATGTATTTTCTCTTCCATTTGGGGCACTCAGGTCCAAATATATTTGTTTGTAATTTGGTTTACCATGTACTAAAGAAAAACACCTTGATACTTGGTAAATAAAATGTAAAGGGGAAAGCACATGAGCTCCAATAAGTCATTGTTGAGTGGTTGTAGGGACAGATGGGAATTTCCCCTTGCATCCTATTTTGAGGAATTGGTCACTTGACGCCTGAGCAGCAGCTATTATACGTAACAACAGAATAAGTGTCTCCTTTTGACATGCCACTTAAAGGATAATCCCTGTGTTATTGGGTCCTATAGAGAGGGTTCTTTGGACTGAGAGACGCCTGAGGACCAGATGTAACGGGAGTGCATGATTTAGATCTCTGTAACCGGCGTAACCACTGATTAAAAGAGGTGGAACATGGCAGTTTTCAGCATTAATGTTAGCTCCAAAATCCGGTGATCCTGTGCCACTGTTGGGATTATCACCATAGCAATGTTATGGACGGTTACAGTGAGGGGCAGCAACATAGCACCCATAGTGTAGTCTGAACATACTCCATCTAATTACGTCTCTCTTTGAGTCTCTTGGTGATACTTTAGAAGGACGTCTACTTCTAGACAGAGTCTCTGCCATGTTAAATGCTCTCTATTTGTATATTATTTTCCTCTCAGTGGACTGATGGAGCCCAAATCTTTCTACCCTCCTGACTGATGCTCACTCACTACTCTCTCCCTGAGGTCCTCTGAAGTCTCCTTAGATCACAGCATAGTGTTTTTCCTTCACCTGCATGGTAACACCAAGCTGACCTGGTTTCTCACCTGTATTTATAGGAGTGCTACACAAACTCCTCCTCACTCCTAACCTTGGACTGGTTAACTTGATACCCAACTATTTACCACCTGATTCTACTTACGCAGTTGATTTAACCAATGCAAGAGGAGGTTCACTTATTTTTGCACCTTTACTAATACCCTTTAAACTATTCTCATTTCACTATAAAAACCTCTAAAAACCATGAAAATGGTAAATATCCTTTATTTCAGTTAAGAAAGGGCTGATTTTGATTAAATAGGGATTGCATGGTAAAAACTCACAAGGGGTTCACATACTTCCATTACTGTGTGTTTGCAGGGTCAAGACATCCATTTAAATTTAAGCGATAGGAATCATTTCTTGGGAGTAATAGGACGTTGGGGAATCGTTCAGTATTGGTGGAGGTTTGTGCTTTCTCTAACCTCTAGCCTCCTGCTGTCCTCTGTCACGAACTGTTGCTGTTTTCTCCACAGGAAATTCACACGGCTCCCCCACCTGGCTGGTACAGAACAGAACCTGGTGTATGCTGAGCAGATCAAGGAGGAGTGGCTAAGGTTTGGACTGGACTCAGTGGAGATGGTGCCCTATGATGTCCTGTTGTCCTATCCCAACAAATCACAACCAAATTACATCTCCATAGTTGATCCGCTAGGCAATGAGGTACATGCATGCAGAAGATGAACAAACGTACGTAACATGTATGGACTGAACAAACCCACATAAGCGCAGACACACACCCATAGAGCCCACAGCAGCATGTCAAAGGATTAGCTAGCAAGAAAAACATACAAATGTACACACATCATTTCAGTGTGTATTTCTATCAAATACCTGTCTGGCAAAAGCCTCTGCACTTATTTCTGGGGGCATAGAGTACAGTATCGCTGTTACTGCTTGCTCCCATTTATCCATATATAGGACAGCAATATTCACTATTCAATATTCAATATTATTGCGCAGCTAAATGATCTAAATGATCACATGCCTTGAGTGTAAAACCTATTTTTATTATGATTTATTGCAATGATTGTAGAACAGTGTATGTTATTAACCCAGTTTAACACTGGAAGTACTATTGCAGACTGATTCTCCACAATGCTTGCTCCACTGTGACTGAAACTTCAAAGTGTGATTTTTTCTTTTCAGTCAGGTTGGGGAGGCCACGTTGCAGCCTGCATGCGAGGATATACATTACAGTGGAAACACAGCCACATGTTATGCTAGGCACCTCTCCACCTCCCACACTGTTATTCTTCACAATGAAAACTGCAAGGCAGCTCATTCAAGTCCAAGGTCCTTTTATAGCCTCACAGAGAGATAAGAGCACCCCCAGTGTGTGTGTGTGTGTGTGTGTGTGTGTGTGTGTGTGTGTGTCTTATGAGTGAGATAATGTTATGGCGATCCAGGGTTTATCTCACTGTAGAATGGTGCTTAGGAGTTTTGGCACAACAGTGGGAAGTTCCTACATGCAGTTAAGATCTTTTTTCGCTTTTTTAAAATAAAAACTATTTAAATTTGAGCTGATTGACTTGCTTGGCATATGATGGGTGGTATAAGGGACATTGTTCTGAGCCCTTGGAATACCAGGAATACCACAACCGATGGAGCTGAACTGGAGTTGATTGAATACACATTTAAAATACTTCAGGCTGTTAAGTACTATGTCGTCTCGTCCCGTCTCATCTTTCTTTCTCAGGTTTTTAACACTTCCTTGGCTGAGCCGGTTCCCGAGGGTTATGAGAATGTGTCTGACATTGTACCTCCATACAGTGCCTTCTCTGCCAAGGGACAGCCTGAGGTACACATCAACACAGATGCACGTGCACACACACATACTGTATATGTAGAAAAGCAGATAAACTAGCATGCATCTGGATCGAGATCATTCAGTGCTTTGGCCTGTCACACAGCTGAGAGGCTCACTCAGCATTTCCATACTGTCAAGAGGGTGTTGACATTTGGATGGTTTGCACTGAGGCAGAGGTAAAGATGTCGCCTCCACCCATCCATGTACATAAGCACATTAAAAGTGATCTCTCTCTCTCTCCCAGGGGGATTTGGTGTATGTGAACTATGGTCGCACAGAAGACTTTTCCCAGTTGGAGAGGCAGATGGGTATCAATGTGACCGGGAAGATTGTCATCGTCAGATATGGGAGGATATTCAGAGGGAATAAGGTAGGAAACACCACTCGGCAAAGCTCCTCCTGTAAAAACCTGGTTGGAGGATCGGATGAAGAATAAGCTTAACGTGGCTACATGTACGCTTACGTCCCAAAAGCCTACATACACGTTAAGTTACTTTTTTTTTAAAAAGCCTGCTGTTTTTGCACAGCAGGAATTATTGGGGAAAGATCGGGTTCACCGCTCTTAAAATGCTGGCAAAGAGCAGGCATGGTTTGGGTTAGGGCTAGACATACTCGGGCTCATGTTGAATCGGGTTGGACTTTTTGGTCTCGATCAAATCTCTATGAATAGTGGTGTGTAATCTTCTATCAATCACCCTGTAGTGTTTCATCATTTTCTCTCTCTCTCAGGTCTTCTTATTTAAAGCAATTCAAACTACTGTATTTCTATGATCTCTCTCTCTCTCTCTCTCTCTCTCTCTCTCTCTCTCTCTCTCTCTCTCTCTCTCTCTCCCCCCGCCAGGTGAAGAATGCCATGTTAGCAGGAGCAAAGGGAATCATCATGTTCTCAGACCCAGCAGATTACTGTGCTGCTGGAGTTCAGGTATTCTGCATATTGTTGAATATTGTAGCAGAAAGTTGTGGATACATCTGTGTACTTAGGAAAGTGTGTGTGTGTGTGTGTGTGTGTGTGTGTGTGTGTGTGTGTGTGTGTGTGTGTGTGTGTGTACAGCCCTACCCTGATGGCTGGAATCTGCCAGGGGGAGGAGCCCAGAGAGGAAACGTTCTCAACCTGAACGGAGCCGGAGACCCCCTCACACCAGGGTACCCCGCTAAAGGTGTGTGTGTGTGTGTGTGTATGTGTGTGTGTTGGGGAGAGAGAGAGAGAGAGAGAGAGAGGAAATGAGCGTGTACGCTACATTTATGCATCTGAGTGTGTGTTGTGCTTGAACATGTGTGTGCTATATTTTTCATTAGTTAGTGTGTATATACAAGCTGTATTTGTAGATGTGTTTGAGTGTGTGTTTGAGTGTGTATGTGTGTGTGTGTGTGTGTGTGTGTGTGTGTGTGTGTGTGTGTGTGTGTGTGTGTGTGTGTTTGTCTAACATGGTCCTCTCTCCTCTCTTCCAGAATATACCTACCGGAATACCATTGAGGATGGAGTGGGCCTTCCTAAGATTCCAGTTCATCCCATTGGCTACCATGATGCAATTCACCTACTGAAGTATTTTATTTTATTTTATTTTATTTTATTTTATTTTATTTTCACCTTTTACCTGAGTCTTTTACCTGAGTCTACATCCTAATGTAATGTAATGATAAAATGTAATGTAATAATGTTATTTTATTTCAAAACATCATAATGAGCTCCACACTGTCAACCAGTCAGAGCGAATCAATCATTTCCCATCCAATAGGAACATGGGAGGACAGATCCCGCCCAACAACTGGAAAGGAGCTCTGAACGTCTCCTACAGGATCGGCCCAGGCTTCACTGACGACTTCAACACTCAGTAAGTCCTCTCCCGTCCGTCGTCAAAGTGATCGCCGTATGACGACTGGATTGACGTTCTCGTGTCCCGGATGTTGGAAATCTCTCTAATCCACCTCTTTTAACAAAACCCTTTCCTCTCCTCCTGTCACTAGTCTCTCCTTCACCACTGCACTGCTTCCTTTTCCTGTGTTCTAGTCTGTGGAAAACAAACTTTAACACTCTCTCTCTCTCTCTCTCTCTCTCTCTCTCTCTCTCTCTCTCCTCTCCTGTTGAGAATGCTTTAATGACCTACTGGCAAGTAGCCAATAGAAGTATAATAGAGGCCCTTGTACATCCTGAGAAACACACACACACAAGCACAATAGAAGTATGTAGTACGCAGCCATATGCAAACAGAATAAGGGGTCCTTTCCGGTGCCTAGACCCCCCCAACAACCCCCATAATAACAAGCAGGATGGAGGCGGGCCTTGTGTACACTGCCCTAATTACAACTGCTATAGAACTGGTTTTAGCGTTGGGAAAACACTTCATTGAACTTGTATGCAGCAGTTTCAGAGTGTTGCGTCTCTCTACGTCCATCAGTTTCTCCTCTCTCTGCATGTCTTTCTATCTATACTCTGGCTGGCTGTCACACACGGATTTTCCACAGCAACAATAAAAATGAACATGTTTTTGGTGGTTGCCGTGCATAATAATAATCAATGCAATCAATCAATCTCCTGTGAGTCTCTGCAATTTCTTCCCTAGTTTGGTCATTATTAGAGCTGCTTGTCAAATCGTACTCTTTTCATGTTTCTCTGTCTGTTTGTCTCTGTGTCTCTTCCTCTTCCTCCGTAAATATTCCCTCCTTTATCTGTCCCTCCCAGGAAGGTGCGTATGAACATTCACACCAACAACCAGGTGACCAGGATCTACAACGTCATCGGCAGGATTAGAGGCGCTCAGGAGCCAGGTAAAACAACCCAATCTGCTCTAATCCTAAAGTCAGCCTTCAGTCACAATAGTCTTAAACAAAATGTAAGAAGCAGCAACCTTTAATCACTACAACGCTGCCAATACTAACACTGATCACCAAGCAATCTCCCTGAGCATTTCACCGTCACTTGCTTTTTCCACTTTGAGTGTTTTCTGGATGCCAGGAACGTTCAGAAGAGTAATAATTCAGCAGCTTACTCAAACAGCTTCAATACAACTGAGGGTACTGTCATTCTCTAAGTAAGGGCCTATTTTTTGGAGTAAAGGTGTTGTTCTGGTTCTGGCTCTGGTTCTGGTGTATAGACCGGTACGTGATACTTGGAGGGCACCGGGACGCCTGGGTATTTGGAGGGATCGACCCGATGTCTGGCGCCGCAGTGGTCCACGAAATTGTCAGGAGTGCTGGCACACTGCTCAGCAGAGGTAGGTCTGTGCATGTGTGTGTGTGCTGTGTGTGTGTGTGTGTGAGTGAGTGAGGGAATGAGTGAACACAGCAAATAGTCAGCTGTATGTGTGTGTGTGTGTGTGTGTGTGTGTGTGTGTGTGTGTGTGTGTGTGTGTGTAGGCTGGAGGCCTAGAAGGACCATAGTATTTGCCAGCTGGGATGCAGAGGAGTTTGGACTGCTTGGATCTACAGAATGGGCAGAGGTACCACATACACACCTACACACACCTACACACACACACATGTACACGCACACAGCACACACTTTCTTGTTGTTTTAAACAGTTTTATGATGTGGACGTTTTGTGCACTGTGTAGCACTTTGAGACAGGTATTATATAAATCAATATAAATCAGATTGTACTTACTTACCTTACTTCCTCAACAGGACAATGCCAAGCTGCTACAGGACAGAGCTGTGGCTTACATCAATGCGGACTCTGCCATAGAGGGTGAGGGCACGTCGGGATGTGTGTGCGTGTGCGTTTGTTGTTTATTGAGTTTATTTTTGACAGGGACCATGTGCAAAAAAAACATTAGTTACTCTCAGATGAGAACAAAAAGATGCTTTGCACCAGATTAGCAATAAGCTAATTTCCATCTGCAGTCCCTACAACAGTAAAAATACACAGTAAAAAAAAACATCATCTCCATACACATACACAACACAAACACACACACACACACACCAAACACATTATACATTGCATCACAGCATACACCAAACAAGCAGATGCAAAGCAAGGCCCAATCAGAGAAAACAAACGAATAAGTTAAATGAATTAACTCAAGGAAGTTGAGTCTGAATTAGTTAGTGTGTGTTTGTGTGTGTGTGTGTGTGTGTGTGTGTGTGTGTGTGATAATGTGTATGTGAATTACAGGCATGTACACACTGAGGGTAGACTGCACTCCATCTCTGAACACCATGGTGTATGATCTCACCAAACAGGTGAGCACACTAACACACACTAACACACAGGGCGTCTTAACTTGTGTTATGAGTAAAGAGAGACAAATATCTAGATGATAGATCTCCCTTTATCGCTCTTTTTTTCTCTTTCCCTCTCTTATTTCCCTCCCTTCCTGTTTTTCTCTCCATCTATCTTTCTCTCTGTAGATAGCCAGTCCAGAGGAAGGAGAGGAGGGAGTTTCTCTGTATGAGAGTTGGCATAAAAGAGACAACTGGACAAACGACCGTGATGCTCCCAGGTAAACCGCAAACCTCCACACAGTTTGGTCCGGAGCCAGGGTGCATATGTTGCACAAGGACAAGGACAGCAAAACAAACACGTTTCCTCAACAGCAAATATGAAAAAGCATCATCCATGAGAGCAGTGCTGCAATCAGAAGTCTTTTCACGAAGAGCAACACGCTGTTTTAATTCAAACGTTAAAGCTTTGCCTTGCCAGGAAGTGCATTGTTAGTCCCACCGTCCTCGCCCTCAGTCGGTCAAGTTAGTAACATTGTCATTTTAACAAGTTAACAGAGATAATTAGGAAGAATTTGTCTAAAATAAACAGAAAAAAGCTCAATAAAATCACTTAACGATGGATGCAACTGTTCTCCGAGCATCATTTCTGAGATGTTTATTCCTGTAACTTTCAAATAAAAGTTGAGAGAAAACTTTCCAGTCAGAACTATCAGAAATCCCATCAGTAGGGAAACAAGGAAGCACACAAATCAAATTGGCTGGTTTTCCCTGTCACTCAGCTCTATAGGAAATTAATGGAAAATAAGCAATCGAGCAGTCAAACAATCAATGAATCACCTAATGAATCAATCTGTCCTTCTCCTCCCCGTCTGCTGTACTAGAATCAGTAAGCTGGGCTCAGGAAGTGATTTTGAGGCCTATTTCATCCGTCTGGGCATCGCTGCCGGCAGGGCCAGATACACCAAGAACAAGGTGAGACATCCTGCTCTGTGTGTGTGTGTGTGTGTGTGTG
This sequence comes from Hoplostethus atlanticus, assembly GCA_034670405.1. Lineage (NCBI taxonomy): Eukaryota > Metazoa > Chordata > Actinopteri > Trachichthyiformes > Trachichthyidae > Hoplostethus > Hoplostethus atlanticus. The sequence goes on from JAXDDX010000003.1 coordinate 15,766,077, forward strand.
TGTGTGTGTGTGTGTGTGTGTGTATATGTGCGTTTTGCTCTGAGGACATTTTGGTTTACATGGATCTAGATACACAAACTGTACACTCTGCTCCCTGTGAATTCCAGGACATTTATGTCAGTGTGTGTGTGTGTGTGTGTGTGTGTGTGTGTGTGTGTGTGTATATGTGCGTGCATTATTACGGTTGGTTTTTTTCATGCATATGTTTTCGGCAATCTCAGAAATCTCTGAATTTTACAGCGTTGTGTATGTCTATGCAAGTGAGTTTACACTGGTCTGTGTATATCAATACATTTGTTTATGTATGTATGTAAATGTTTGCATGTGTGTATGCTCATGAGCTGTCCTGTTTACTCAAGTGTGTGTGTGTGTGTGTGTGTGTGTGTGCGTCTACATCTCTAGAAAACAGAGCGATACAGCAGTTACCCAGTCTATCACAGTGTGTATGAGACTTACGAGATCGTGGAGAAGTTCTACGACCCCTCCTTCCGAAAGCTTCAGGCGGTGGCGCAGGTGAGGGGCGGGCTCATCTTCCTATTGGCCAATTCCCAACTCCTCCCCCTCGATGCCAACCAATATGCAGTCTCTCTGAGGAAGTATGCCCAGAGCATTGCCCAGCTGGCACAGATGCATCCTGAGGAGATGAGGATGTATGAAGTGACATTTGGTGAGTTTGGCATGGCAAACTGTATTTTATCTGACATTTAAACTCAAATCTTAAATATAATATCCTGTAAATAGTGAAGTTGAAATGGTTGGTTGTTTGGCCAAGCCAGCCCGCTACCTACTGTTACATATTGCATGAGTTAAATGTAAAAAGTATGCATACCCCAAATTTCTCAATATTTAGAACTTTAAACTTAAAACTTATATCTCCAGATTCCCTGTTTTCCTGCGGTGGAGAACTTCACTGTTGCAGCCAGGGACTTCCATGAACGCCTCGAGACCCTCGACACAACAGAGTGAGTGTGTGTTTAAAGTTTTGTACATTTTAAGTGTCTATTCAAATATTGGCATGTGTTGGTGTACATGTTCTAGTGTGTATTTAAATGTTCGTTTGGCCTTTGATTGCACATTTAAGTGTGTGGGCATATGTGTGTGTGTGTGTGTGTGTGTGTGTGTGTCAGCCCTCTGCAAGTGCGTATGGTGAATGACCAGCTCATGTACCTGGAGAGAGCCTTTATCGACCCCCTGGGCTTACCTGGCAGGCCCTTCTACAGGTCAGTCACACACACACACACACACACACACACACAAGATACACACATACACTCCCATTTTCTTTCATTCCGTGTGTTCAGCTATATTTTCCACTGTATATGTCCATTTCCAGTTTTTAGCAGCTCTGTTTCATCAGCTGACCTATTTGTCACAGCTCACACAAACCAGCAAGCAAACCAGCATCCCTTGTTATGTTCCCTTTTGCATCCCTTTTGTTTCTTGCTTTTTGTTACAATTCGTGTTACTTTTTATTTACCCCTTTGTAAAGCACTGTGACTGTTTTGAAAAGTGTCACGCAAGCAGTATAAAAATATGATTCTGTTAATACCTACACTGGCCTTTCTTTTACCGCAGCATAACATTCTCTCTCTGTCTCGTCTCTCTTTCAGGCATGTGATTTTTGCTCCCAGCAGCCATAATAAATATGCTGGGGAGTCTTTCCCTGGCATCTACGATGCACTGTTCGACATTGAGAATGCAGCTAACCCAGAGAAGGCCTGGGAGGACGTTAAACGTCAGATTAGCATTGCAGCATTCACAGTCCACTCTGCCGCCATGACTCTAACACCGCCTGCCTGACACACACACACACTCACACACAGTGATGATGGATAATCCCTATTTTCTGATGCTCCCAGGGAGCTGGCAAGTATCTGAACAACAATCATGTGATCAACACAAAAAAAGCAAGAAATAGAGGGGTTGAAGCTGGACCGTAAGTCATGTGTACGTGGATCCCTGAAAACCTGAGGAGATAAAACTGATATCTTGTTCTTGTACAGGGTCAGAAGAAACATGTTTAACTTACATCCATGTTGAGATTTTTAATAAATTACTTTATTTCCTTGAAGGCAAACATAGTATTTTGTGCACACCAGGAAATACAATACAATTTGAATGAGAAAGCTGCACACCATAAAACAACGGGAGTTGTTAAGGTCATAAAACAGGCAACATGTGAAGCAATGAAGATGGGCAATTTCACCACAGTTATGATCTGGGTTTTATCTTACACGTTTGGTTCCTTCCTAGCCCCCTATGTTTTCCAAATCGATAATCTGATCTGATAATCTGTAGCCCGGCTGATGGCATTATGGTCTACCTTTAAGATGTGAATATCATTGGGCAAGGCAACACAAATAACAGGGTGTATGGCAAGGTCTTGTAAAGGCAAATTGACAGAAAGGAGGCTTTGGTTTTAAGAATAAATAAATCTCCTTTAGTATGAGTGAATATCGTCAACGTCTGATGAAGTTTCTGAAAAGTTGACATTTTGGAGATCCCAGGTTTTCACCAGACCACAGCGATATGTTTGACCTCTAAAGAGGAAACTGTTATGATCTCGTCTGAGCTTTTATTGCTTCAAAGCAACAGTTGTGTACCCAGAGTGAGTGTTGTTAAAGTCAATAGGCTCCTAGTTGATTTCAAGGGTTTGGGGGATTTTCTTTACAAATAAAATACATTACTTGAATTTCTGTTGGGTCTGATGTGGACTGATGTCACATTCACAATGTGACTGGAAATATACACTGAGAGTATATAAGGTAATAGTGCCACCTTCCTGCTGTGAGTTGCACACCATTCAGGGTACACCATCCGGACACTATACAGCTTTAATGAACATATGAGCAACGTAAAGATGAAATATATACAGTGGTGTCCAAAAGAGAGTCCACTACCAAGAACTCTTTTTTCATCATTTATCAAAAAATAATACAAAGGTTTAGTCAAATAATATTCCTCAAAAAGAGATTACATAACTTTTTCACAATCATTTTGTACATAATTTACAAAACAATAATTCAATTCATAATTTTAAATATTTTTTTTTAAGTTAAAGCACTATCAGTAGCAACAATAACGCATAATGGACCATATCAATTTACTCAATATCTGGTATTAGTTAAAAGATCAAAACAATTCACACTGTGTATTAGGACCATACACGTGTTAATGTTTGAATGAAATATACGGTGTGACAACAATTTGAGAAAACCTTAGTAAATGGTGTGATATTCAGATAGATTTCAATTTCATACGAGCATTTCTCAAAGATTTAAACATTTGATTTGTATCAGTTCTAAATAATGTATTCTTGAATAAGAAGTACCAACTGAGTAAAAAATTGTATTAGTTTTTGATAAATGGTGAAAACAAACAGTTCCTGGAAGTGGACTCAGACGTTTGGACCCCACTGTCCAGCCACCAGATACACATAACATGTTCAAGTGTGGGAACACAGCAATTAACGTGACATCAGATCTTATGATCAGATCTAAAACGTTACCCTGAAATGTCAAGTGCTCCCAGGGTCTTTGGTACTTTCTCCATGAGGCTGTTGTACAACATGGTCGTCTCAAGCGTGACATCATTTTTCAGGCCAAATAAGGGAGTCCAGATTCCCGCCCCCTTTTTAGTCTAATGTGAAAATGAATATAAAATAACTGCCTTTAACTACGATCAGTGCTAATATTGACTCTTTCTTTATTTGTTGAGGTAGATTCTGATGGCTTTGAGCTGCTATGAAAAAAAAAGTATTATCTAAAAACTTAGCATAGCATCCCAGCATTTGTCCCTTTGTGACCTGAGGACAACGCAACATCCGCAGCATGCTCGTTAGCAAAAAACATTTATTCAGTAATGCGTTAAAATGTGTAATGTATTCATCATGTCATTTGAAAAGAACGATCATATAATACCTTATCATCTGCTTGAGTCTTTTACTGCAGCTCAAGTCCATCCTGCATCTCTTCTTTTGACTCTAGATCACCACGTCATCAGATAGCAATGTCTTTTAACGTCACACGTTGCCTATTTCTTCAGCAATGTCCGACATTAAAGGTCTAACCACGGCATCCATCAACTTTCATGAGTTCTTTGGGCAGTTCATAGCAGCTCCAAATGACACTCAGATGAACGGACTGAGGCGGGACAGGCTAAAAAGACGATGTCAGAGGAGACATTATTTTAACGGATAGTAAGAATCAGGGGTACAAACCATTACAGGAATCTCACTGAGCAGGACTGTACCCCCAGTTCTGAAATGATATTGTCTCCTGTATTCTTCTTTATAGTACATAGTGACATTGGAGGGGAATTACAGATGGAAATCTGAACGACTCAAATAAAAGGGGCTAAGTGGGGAGATAGGAGGTAAGAAAGAAGTGAGGCTTCCCCTTGTCCTTGTCCCGGTGGCAGGGAGGGCAGGTCGAGGCGGGCCCACGTGATCGGCTCAGCCTTCCTCATAGAGACCTCCATCTTGGCAGCCATCAGGTTCACCACACTGGTGTTCACCTCCACTGCCTGGCAGGGCAAAGAAACCTGCGTTAGGCTGTGAGGCCACCAAACACCTCTGCTTTTAGCTAGCGGTGAATAGGCAGATACCTGGGGAAGCAACAGTCGTGTCTCCTGCCGTTATGAGGCTGTTGAAAACACACCTGAGGTTCACTCTTGTTGCAGAACATATTTGTGACAAATCAAAACGTGTGGTTCCAGGAGGGGTGTCACCATTAAGCAGGATCAAGATCAGATCTAATGCTTTAGTTTGAACAGCATGTGACATTTGTAACCACACTGAGCACTAAAAACACACTCCTTTCCTTTCCATTGAAAGTAATAGAAGAAAGACAGCAGTGCTGCAAAGACATAGATATATAACGCCATGATTTAACAAGGAAGTACAATTCTCACTCTGACATCCTAAACTTGGCTAAATCACTTCCCCCTCTCCCCTACTTGCAAAACATGTTGCTCCTGTCCTGTCTTCCCTTTTCGAGTGTCTTGAACACCTGACACTTATCTACTATACATGAACAGTCTCAGACACGAGAGTATTTGTCCCATCTATTATCTGGGTACTGTGGCTCTGACCCTGCTACTCCTTACTGTTGGCTGCTTGCTATTGTAGGTCGCTATGGTGAAGACTGCTCACTCAAATGTAAGTGTAAAATATGGCAGTGCTTTTCTTTTCGTAACTCTCTACTGCACTTAATGCATCGAATGAGTTGCTCTCCTCTGGAAATTCAAACATTTCAAATGAGAGAATGAGTTACCGCTGCATCATTCCTTTGCAACATACTGCACTGTGATGGATGTGCAAACGTAACTGAATGTTGGCCCATAGTTTGATTGCTGTCTGCGAAGTCTGTGATCACATTTCATCAGTAAATTCGATGCTGTTGGTCTACAACTTTGTAACAACGGAGCTCAGACATTCAACAGAAATCACCTAAAACTTCAATCTGCATTCTTTACCTTTAACACACATTTTAATTGTTTCATGTTCATTGCTTTTGTTTTATTTTGGCTATAAAGCAAGATCTTCACTTACCCCCCATAAGCTGATCTTCTGTTCAAACTCTTTATCTCCCTCAAACACCACACGGATGTTAACCTGAAACAGTCAGGGACACAGTTATATATGTGTGTGTGTGTGTGTGTGTGTGTGTGTGTGTGTGTGTGTGTGTGTGTGTGTGTGTGTGTGTGTGTGTGTGTGTGTGTTAATGAGAGTAAGAGAGAAAGACTGAGTGAGTGAGTGTAAGTGTGTTGTCATGTGTTTTTACCGTAGTGCTGTTGGCCTCCACGTAGCTGAGCCCCGGTAAGGAGTTCTTGGCGTAGATGGAGATGATAACCTGACTGCCTGTCTGGTGCCAGTCAAACCTACACGGCATCACCTTCATCCCCTACGTTCGGGGGGGGGGTATTCAGATAATACTGAAGACAAGAAGTACTAGTGCATTACTGTAGTATGGACAAATAAACACAGGAACAATGAAAATATAAATAAGTTGACTGATGTCAGGAGTGAACTTGCTCAGTCTCTTGTTGGGGTACTTCCTGTCTGACCTGGTTGTGTTTCCTCCAGACTTCCTGTAGTGCAGCCCTGCTGGGACACAAAGGAGTTGAAGTCTGAGGTCTTCTTCCGGCAGCAGCTCCAGTACTTTATACTGCAGACAAAGAAACACACACACACACACAAATTAGATGTAAAGTTACATTGTGCAGCCTTGAAGCAGGAAGTGTATTGTCAGTCCCTGCCCTCCTCCCCTACAGTTGGTCAGATATTTAGTTTAAAACGGCACTAAGCAAATTGTTCATGTAAAAATATCAGCCTTATCAGCCTAAAACACAAAGTGGGGTTGCAACAGAGAATAGCCTCTCTAACTGAGAACTGATATTCACCCTTTTGCTGTGTGAATATCAAACAGTGGTCATGGCTAACAAGGCTGTACTCACTTCAATACTCAAGAAGTCTGAGAAGTCTGTTGTGCGCCTGCTTGCAGCAGGACCAGCCCTGTAGTGGAAGACACACAGATACCACTCCAAGTATCAGCCGATACCTCGTACTGAGCTGGTCCACCGCTTTAACTGAACAATATACACTAAGACCGTTAGCTTGGAGTTGCTGACCAAAGTTAAAGATATAAATAAATGTGTTAAAAACGTTAGAAATCAAGTTGTTGTTCCTTGACCACTAACATGTAAACAGTGTCAGTACCTGTGCATCATTACAACTCACCTGACTACAGATAATATCGGCTATTTATCTCAAAGGGTTGAACCCACCTTGAGAGCATCATGAAACACGGGCACCCCAGGGTGGAAGGTGCAGGCATCTGGGTGTGAAGAAACAAACATGACAGAGCTCGCTACTTAATTTACAACAACAACAACAACAACAACAACAAGCCTCTTGCTGAGGATCAGTGTCACAGAGGAGTATAAATCAAACTTCTCCCCTCTGGCAGGAGGCTGCGGTCTGTCAAGACCAAAACCTCCCGGCACTTGAACAGCTTCTTCCCCATGGCAATGGGGCTCACAAACAAAGCTCCCTGACCCCCCAACCCCCCAGACACACAACACCCCCCCCCCAACACACACACACACACACACACACACTTAATTATTTATTTCTTATATATGTATATATTGTTTGATTTGTTTGACATAACATTAGCCAGCTAATTTTTAAACCATTAACCCAGTGGGGTCCCAAACTGTGGTCCGGGGACCACCAGGGGTCCTTGAGGAGGTTCCAGGGGCCCAAAATGAGTTTAATTTGACTATTATTTCAGTCACTGGACTGGTTAGTATAAATGGGAATATGGGAAAGAATGACTATTTTGATCAAGGGTTTCACTCTCTCAACTATTATCTCCTATAACTATTATACAATTACAGCACAGTCAGTTGTATAATTCTATACAAAGTCATGTCAAACAACATCAATCTTCTCAGACGGGGTTCCGTGGGACAAACTCATATCACACAGCCCATCCATTTGGGGGTCCTTAACATGAAAAAGTTTGGTACCCCCGAAAGCAACCTGACACCAAGGGACTAAGCAGATGACAGCTGAACATCCTCTGAATGTAAATGAGTTAGCTCGCGGTGCCTAATTTACCGATTATAACGATCAACACGTTCGCTAACCTTCAAATTCCAGTTATTATCAAAATAGCAAGAGAATCTGTGGTAGATTTAACATTAGTTACCATCGGGGTTGTTGTCCGGGTGGAACCGTTGTCCACAGCCCTTGTTGTAGCACAACAAAGACATGCTGCCCTGCTGAAAATCATAAAATATATAGATTTGTAACTAAACTGAATGGGTATTATATTATGCTAATACTATTTTGAGTGCAACTGGTTACGCCTCTACGTCTTGGGCCATGTGGGATTTTCGGTTGCTGCCGCGGCTCGCCTTCCACCCGGAAATGCCCGGAGAGGCGTTCGGGAACTTTCTTGGACTGCTGAGACGCGCGCGCACTCACACTGGCATTCGTACATAGATACATAAATACATACAGCATGTACATGCTGTTGTACATGCTGTACATACAGCATGTACAACAGCGTGATTTGGTGTCACTGTGTTGGATTTAAACTGTTGATTTCATCACGTAAAATTCAAAGGGCATTTTCTTTGACATTGATCATTACATAGAGATACACATACAGTACGGAGTAGTACATACTTTCATATCGAATCACGCGAGCATACAAAATACCGCACAAACCAAGAAAAAAATAAATAATAAAATGACCTGCAGTGTTGAAAGTGCAAAGAAAATTGACCACATTTGGCTAGTAATAATACATAACAAGAATAACAACAACGGGAAATGGTGGATTAATGTGTTATAGTAAAAGTAAATGTCTACAGAGCTGGTTATGCCAAGACAGAGTCAAATCACCCCACTAGTATCAGTTAATGTTGCTTGATTCAAGAAAATCCTTAAAACAACTTCAAGTTAAATTGTCTTGTCCATATTGCAATGTTAGTTTTCTTTGTTTACAGAAAAAAACAGGTTTTAAGGTTCAATATTAGACTTACAGGACTGAAACGGAGATATTTTGCAGAGAAGCACACCTCTTTAAAGGGGCTTTAAGTAATCTTTATCGACCTCTACTGGCAATCAGTAAGAACTACAATTGTCTAACTGTCTGTATCCCTCCTTTGTTTATGGTGTCCAGTTTTTGTGACCATATTTCTCTTTTCTTTTTAACTATTTCATGATAACCTGTTATTCATTTATCAGCAATGGTCTCATTCTTCTACATCCATTGTACTATGCTATCAATTCTGCTATTCTCAAATGAATTTGAGAATGATATATTGAGGTAAATATTCAACACAATTGTCATTCAACGTCAATATACCTTCACTCTGGCTCAGTCCCCACCCATCTCACCCCTTATATCCCCTTGCATGATGGAAGCTGCAACTGGGGCTGGACTGGGGCTTTCTTGGGGCTTTCTTGAAATTCCACTGGTTGGGGAGGTTTCAAAACAGAGGACGGGCCAGAGAGTGAGTTTCGAACGCTAGACATCTCAGTACCTCACAAAGTAATCGTTGATTCCTTGGTATTGATCAACAACCCCATCAATCCCCCACAGATATTTCATGTTCATTTTGTGCTATGGGACAGTGAAGGTCTTACATATTATCCCTTTAAAGGTGGTGGTGGCGCATCTGAAGCTTCCAACAAACATTCACCAAGAACGGTGGTACATGAGTCAAGTGTTTCAGAGTGTGTACTTTATATTTTATATGGGCAGCCTACAGGCGACTGTGAATCCAACATCTCAATAAGGCAATTGTAATTAGTGTGGACATACTCATACACTTTGCCTATATAAAGCCTCGACTACACCACTGCATATGGCTCATAAATGTCCATTTTTTCTGTTCTGTACTAAAAACAGAAACATAAAGACTAACTGTCGGGGGAGGAAGAGTCCCGGTCAGGGCCAGTGATAAGGACTGGACCTCCTCGCCAACACTTAATCTTCTTCATAATTCAGTCGTTACTGGAGTCTCACAACAGGTTCAAAGAATTCACTGGAGACGATCAGAGTTCGATGCATAGAGTTTTATTCTTCAACAGAAACAAAACCCGGGTTGGCTCCGGAACCAGACCGAAGTACAACTGTCTGTGCATGATCTTATATATCCCAAGAACTGGGTGGAGAATATTGACTTTTACGCCCCATTTCCCAACCCAACCTGTTGTCATTCACAAATCAATGGTGTCATAACTCCCATAACTTCCACATTTGGGCCCTCCTGGTGACTGTTACATAACACCATTATATAATACGCTTTGGGCCTATCTGCACATGTCTGGGTTGGTGGCCTCGGCCCTCCAGGTGGCCGCTACATCACCCTGGGTGCTCTCTCCCCCCCTGTGATTGCAAGCGCTGGGTACCTTCCCTCCCCCGATTGCAGTCGCTTTCCCAGCTGTGGGCCTCTATGGGCATATTCAGCCTGTCCTCTCAACACCCTTATCTTGTGGAGACTCTAGACTGTATTTTTTAAAAACTTTATGATTACTTTATGATCTTCAAGTTACATGCTTAATCAAACACACTCTTTATATTTATGCAGACTTAATATTTTGATATTGATAATATTGCTTAACACAAGGCATATTATATCTTAACTATAATTATTTACAACATTTCTCCCCTTTGGGACTTGCCAAGTCCCACACACATGCTGCTTATCAGGCTCAAACATGTCTCTTTAAAGTGCACATGCTGCTTATCAGGCTCAAACATGTCTCTTTAAAGTGCACAGAATACACACATACTGAACATGGCTCCTGGGGTAACCAACACGAGACAAACATATAACAAAACAGCCCACTAAAATGAGCAGATTCAGGAAAATCGAGTCACTGAACGGGAGCTTTAAGCTCGTGATCTTCATAATATAAATTGTATTAGATATCAGAAATAATATGTGGATTACATTGTCACTCTGTGAGATTATATTAACTTGTATCAATTTACCAGTGTAGACTACTTCAGTGTGGACTACTTAATTAGTGTGGATATTATAATCAACAACTCTATTAAAAACAGTATAATTTCAAACAATCTATCATCAATCTATGGCACATCTATGTTAACTATAGGTGTTAAGAAACCTGTACTCTAAAGATAAGTCGTCATGTAGTCGTCGTTAGTCATCTTCATCAGTCGTCTTCAACCCAGACACTTTGCGTGCCGTAGAGGGTCACTAACATGAGAGGATACTAGAACCTCGTCGTTCATGTTAGTATGGGTATCTTCCAAGTCTCAGTCCAAATGTGAGTTGATGTCTCAGGTCCGATCAGAATCCTGACGCGCCGACGCTTTGGGTCAGCACATCAGACCCTGACCAAACCAGACACCAAAGTGGCTTAGGGGTAAGGTGGCTTAGGGTAGGATGGCTTAGGGGTAGAGTGGCTTAGGGTAGGATGGCTTAGGGTAGGATGACTTAGGGGTAAGGTGGCGTAGGGGTAAGGTGGCGTAGGGGTAGTGCGTATTTGCCGTCGGTATCCGTCGATAACATCATCGCATGAAATCACGCGACGGGTCAGTTGAGTCCTCTCTGTCTTCAATTCGTCCACCATGATCTCCAGTTGTTGTATTAGCTCTCTCTGTGCTCCCATCACATCTACTCGGGCTTCCAGTTCCTTCAGTCGATGTTCCTGCTTTTTCATCTTGTCCTCCCGGGCCTCCAGTTCTTGCAGTCGATTTCTCTGTTTTTTCATCCTAAGCCTATGGCGTTTTATGGAGCGTCGCTTGAGCTCTTTGTGTCTGCGATCGCTCAACACCTGGACCTTGTGTGGTGATAAGTCATGTATTTGTTCTATGAACTCCTGCCGCGAGAGGTTGGCCAATGCGGAGGGCTCCCATTGCTCTTTGGTGAGCTCATCATCAGTAGAGTTATCCTCGCTGGATTGTGGCGTCTTGCGTGGGTTCTCATCCAGTGATTGCAGTATTTGGCAGTCGGACAGGTCGTACGGTGCGCGGTTTCTGGCGACAACATCTACAGGTGTGGTATAGGTGTTCTCTTTGGGTGGCGGCTGCCATGCTGAGGTCGATGGTTCTTGGTATTGGTTTGGCATCTCTCCATATGGCACCTGGTGTAGTAGTGAGGGTGTTCGGGGAGGAGGAACAAAAATGCTTCCCGCAGTCGATTCATCCTTGATTAGAGTAGCTGCATCGCATCCTGCTCGATGGTGGGAGAACTCTGATGGGTGACTCCTGGATCTGATGCTCTCAGCTGCTGCGTCTCCCACTCCGACTCCTCTGGTCCTGGTACGGTGATCAACACATTTCCCTGTTGGTACCACTGGTTCATGGTTTGGCGTGGTTGGTTCATGGCTGGGGATGCCCTGTATGGTCCTGAGGTTGCATATCAAAGCTCTGATTTTGTGGGACTGATGGCCACGTGTATCCTGGGCCTTCTGCCATGATTTATCTATCAACCTTTAGAGCTGTTGGGGTTGCTAGGATGACTTTAAATGGGCCTTCACGCCTGGGCTGATTCCACTTTCTCTTGAATACCTTGACATATACCCACTCTCCTGGACGTACCCTTCACAGTTGGACTGGGATGTCAGCGTCTCTGTCCTCAGTGGCGCCTTTTACCTGGTGAAATATCAACTTATGGATTTGGATTAAATGCTGTACATAACTTTCTAATTCTTGTTCTAATTGTTCAAGTGGAGGACCTTCATATGGGCCTCTGAGATATGGCACAGGCATTGGTCGTCCTGTAAACATTTCATGTGGTGTTAAATGTGTTAGTCTGTTAGTTTGCGTTCTCATGCACATTAGTGCTAAAGGCAAAGCTTCCATCCAATTCAGCTTACCACCACTATCTGCCAGTATTTTAGCTATTTTTGCTTTCAGAACACCATTGGCTCGCTCAACTGTGCCCTGAGACTGAGGGTGATACACACACCCAAACTTCTGCTTTATCCCTAGCATCTTAAATGTTATTTTGCTAAGTTCTGCTACAAAATGTGCTCCGTTGTCTGAGCTGATAGTATCTGGTATACCAAACCGTGGAAAGACTTCTCTACAACTGCTACTGATATGGCATTCGGGTTTGCTGTAGGCACCGCCTCAACCCATCTGCTGAACCTATCGATCACAACCAAAATGTACCTCATTTTTCTTACTCGTTGGGTCATGTCCACGTAGTCTATCATCAAATGTCTAAAAGGACCATCTGGTGGAGGAATGTGTGCTATTGGGGCCGAAAATGCTTTTCTAGTATTATATTGAGCACACACTTCACATTCATGCAATGCTCTATCGACTGTAGCTGCCAAGTATGGTGTCCACCAAACTGCCTGGAGGCGTTTTATAACTTCCCCCCTTGCGCAATGGTCCTGACCATGTGCATTCTTAATGGAAAAACGCAACAAAGAAATGGGCAATACAAAGTGACCATGGGGGCTTCTCCATAACCCTTTTTGGGGCCCGTCCTGCGTAACTTTGACAGCACCTCTTTTTAGCCATACCGATTGTTCATAAATATCAGCCCTCTCCTGTGCCAGTATAAGAGAGGAGAGGGTCGTAAGTGGCGCACAATCTTCTGCAAACAGCAGTGGCGCCATACTGTTGCTTATCGCTGCTCGTTTAGCCGCTTCATCAGCTAAGTTATTACCTGTGGCTATCAGGGAGTCTGTTTTTTGGTGAGCTGGACACTTGATGATTGCAACCGCTGTTGGGAGGTGCATGGCATCCAGCAGAGCAGAGACAGCTTCTCCATGTCTTACTGGGGTGCCATCTGCTCTACAAAATCCTCTCTGTTTCCAGATGCTACCGTCTATATGACACACCCCGTATGCGTACTTGCGAATCTGTATATACATTAAGACGCTTCCCTCGAGCTAATTTACATGCGGCTGTTAAAGCCTTGATTTCTGCTAGTTGTGCAGAACATGGTTGGGCAATTTTAGTTGCTTGAATATTTGTAAAGGTGTTGTCTTCATTTAATTGTACTATGCCATAGCCGGCATGATTTCCTGTAGCATCTCTAAAACAGGAGCCGTCTACAAACAATGTGAGATCTGCTGTAATTGGTTGGGTGTGCAGGTCATCTCGTGCCTGCATAAAATCATGGGTTGCTTGGACACAGTCATGTGGAGATCCGTCCACAGGCAATACCATCCGAGTTGCAGGATTTACTGTATTGCATCTTTGGATGTTAAGTTCGGGTGCTGAGAGTATAACCTCGTACCCAGTTTTTCTAGCCTGAGTTAGAACGAACCGTGGGCTTGTGAGCAAGGCGTGTAACTGATGAGACGTATAAAGGGTCACTGGGTGGCCCATAGTTAGTGTGGAGGCTTTTTGAAAAGCGAAAGCAGCTGCAGCCAGTCCCTGATAACAGGGTGGCAGACCGGACTCAATGTTATCCAATTTGGTGCTTGTGGCAGGGGGGGGTTCTGCCAGCAGCTGTGGGCGGAGGGTAGGGGCAGAGGCTCAGTGGGGAGGTAGACGCACCTGTGAGAGGTTAGGCTGATTGGCCCGCAATTAACCTGTGCTTAAAATCCCTCACAGTGAAGCTGGGTCGGGAGGACGCACCAGAGACAGCGGCAGGCTGCCGGAGTACGGCCTCATTAAGTGACTGAAAAGTGACTGTTTGCTTTTGCACGTTGGCCGATGGGCCGTTTTGAGTTTGTGAAATAAAGCCGCCTGTCTTCTCCTACCCTCTGTCTCCGTTCCGTCCATCCGGTCCCAACCGTGACCAAAGGTGTGTCACAGTGCTATAGTAAGCTAAAGGTTGTTTGCGCGTTGGCGTGTCCTGCATCAATACTGCATTTGCATATCCTGCTCGTTCTGCAACATACAAATGGAAAGGCTTTGAATAGTCCGGATTTCCGAGTGCTGGAGCTGACTGCAGGTCCCCTTTAAATGCACAGAAGGCCCCCTCAGCATCCTCAGTCCACTGTAAGTGGGCTGAACTATTATTTTGTCCCGCCGCTCGTATGAGGGCTCTCATAGGTGCTGTCTTGACAGCATAGTCACAAATCCACTGACGACTGTATCCCGCCATCCCCAGAAAAGAAAGCATCTGTCCCACCGTTTGCGGTTTGGGAGCGTTAGTTATGGCTATCTAGTTGGGAGGGGGCGATTAGGCCTTTTATCCCCGCTCAATCTCCTTCCTAGGTAATCAACTTCCTCTTGACAGAACTGCAATTTGTCTCGGCTGACTTTGTGTCCGCCGTGTGCTAGCACTGTCAACACCTGCAACAGAGTCTGTCTCACACTGCTAGTTTTGTAGAACTACAGATCAATAAGTCATCCACATACTGGAGCACTGTACTGGGGACGTCTAACTGTTGTAAGTCTTCGGCTAGCACCCTGTTAAATATGCTGGGACTATCAACATAACCTTGAGCGACGCGTGTATATGTGTATTGTTGCTGCATGTATGTAAAAGCAAACAGATATTGTGAATCTGGATGTAGTGGCACACTGAAAAAAGCTGAGCATAAATCAATTACTGTGTACCAGCGTGTGTCAGGTGGAATGTTGGTCAGCAGTGTATGTGGGTCTGGGACAATGGGTGTCTCGGCATCCACAATGGAGCTGATGGCTCTCAAATCATGCACTAATCGATAATCGGCAGAATGTGGCTTTTTAATTGGAAAAATCGGAGTATTGCAAGGGCTTTTTGTTTTTACCAATACGCCTGCTGCCAACAGGCCCTCAATTGTGGGTCTAATTCCTTCTATAGCATGCTGCTTCAGCGGATACTGTTTCCTATAGGGGAGCCTTACCTGTGGTTTAAGTTTTATGCATATGGGTTGTGCTGACTTAACTTTCCCTACATCTGTCTTATGTTTTGACCATAGTTCCTGTGGTACTTGTTTCAATAGATTTTCATGTTCGGCTATTAATGGCAACTGTGTGAGAGTTCTTTGATTTACTAAAACTTTCTCTGCCTGTCCTTCATCAACTGTGGGTTATTCTAATGTAAAGTCCATCAGGTGACGCGTGAATGTATTTGTTTTTGGTGGCTTTCCATTCTTGTACTTGCAATGCAGCCTTCACCATTGGGCCAAGTTCATGGGATTCGTGTCCTTTTGTCACCATCAATGTGACATGGGGGGTGGAGTTTGTTACTTGAAACCAGTCTTTCAATTTTGAAGGGAGCTCTATGGCTGCTGCTGTCCCCTGTGGTCCTACATACACGTTTTGGCTGACCACATAGTATGGTTTTCTGTTAACCAGCTCGTCCCAACACTCCTCGTAGTCTTCATGCTTTCTCTGTTCGTCGTACATAAGAGTACAATGGAGTGGTAATTGTGGTTCGGTGGTCTGTCTCATTTGGGTTTTCACGCATGGTTTCCACGTGTTCCACTCTTGGAGCAGACTGGATTTTGGCATTAGCCGGAGCCAATATACCAAAGGCTGGGTTATGCTGAGGTCTCTCCAAACTGACATCATTCTTGCTGATGAGTCTTCTGGAAAATCTACATAGAGACCTTCCTTAGTGCACATAATGTTGGCTTTTAGTGGACACAAAATGTCTCTTCCAAGCAGGTTGACAGGTGTATTGTCAGAGTATAGCAGGGGCAATTAGCATTGAAACTGGCTGTGTGAGGGGTATTACTTGAAGCTTCCCAGAGAAACCCACCGTCTTGACTGACGATGTGGAGAGGGGGAGGTTTGAGCCGGATTTCCCAATACATGAGTAGGTGGCCCCTGTATCGATCATAAGAGTACTCTTGGCCCTGTATTGTCACCTCTATGGTGGGCTCATCCTGTGGTTGTAATGAGAGTACTGGTGTTATTAATTCCCCCTCAGGCTTCTCTGGGCCCCTCTATTGCCACTCTGTCGCCGGGCCCGTCCATGGGTTCGTTGGACAGTCCTGCTTGTGATGACCTCACAACAGTCTCACAACAGGTTCAAAGAATTCACTGGAGATGATCAGAGTTCGATGCATAGAGTTTTATTCTTCAACAGAAACAAAACCCGGGTTGGCTCCGGAACCAGACCGAAGTACAACTGTCTGTGCATGATCTTATATATCCCAAGAACTGGGTGGAGAATACTGACTTTTACGCCCCATTTCCCAACCCAACCTATTGTCATTCACAAACCAATGGTGTCATAACTCCCATAACTTCCACATTTGGGCCCTCCTGGTGACTGTTACATAACACCATTATATAATACGCTTTGGGCCTATCTGCGCATGTCTGGGTTGGTGGCCTCGGCCCTCCAGGTGGCCGCTACATCACCCTGGGTGCTCTCCCCCCCCCCTGTGATTGCAAGCGCTGGGTACCTTCCCTCCCCCGATTGCAGTCACTTTCCCAGCTGTGGGCCTCTATGGGCATATTCAGCCTGTCCTCTCGACACCCTTATCTTGTGGAGACTCTAGACTGTATTTTTTTAAAACTTTATGATTACTTTATGATCTTCAAGTTACATGCTTAATCAAACACACTCTTTATATTTATGCAGACTTAATATTTTGATATTGATAATATTGCTTAACACAAGGCATATTATATCTTAACTATAATTATTTACAACATAACCAGTCTACCACATTAAACATACCATTTCCATGCTGGGTCATTTGTGTGCAACCAATATCAGTGACAATAGATACACTGTATTACTTGTTGTTGAACTTTTCTGACACATCATTAAAATACCACCTGATTGTCTTTTGCATGCTAGGTGTTTACACTAGATAGTCGTACTGCTCAAATATTGAACTACCAAGTTATACAGAACATTATTGTATGTATGCCTGTCCTCAATAAAAGCATTTGCATTTTGTAACATCACATTGCTTTGCATGTTTTTGGGACCTGGAGAGAGCTCGCATTGTATTTGGATGCGGTGTCAGTTTGCATGGCGCTATCTGACATGGACATGTCTTTGCATTGGCAGGCAACACGTTGTATTTACCTTTATCTTAAAGCTGCCACCAGTAGAATTCTGGTGACCTTGGTGACCTTGAGTCCTTTAGTGGTTCAGACAGTGGATCCCTGTCCACTCGCCACTTGCTTCCCCGTGAACTACTGGATCTGTATCCCTCCGTTGTTTATGGTGTCCAGATTTTGTGACCATATTTCTCTTTTCTTTTTAACTATTTATATACTTGTAACATTTCTGAAAATAAAATGTAACTTACCACAAGACTATAAACTTCACTATGACACACTGGAAAACTGGTCTCTGATATGCACTCTTTCTCTAAAGCACAATTTTGAGAAGAATTATGACCAACAGTATTTTTGCATGATATTTGGGTTTTTAGAATAATAATTTTTAATAATAACTTTATTTGTATAGCGCTTTTCAGACACAAAGTTCTCAAAGTGCTTTACAACAATAAAAATAAAAGAATACGAAGGCCACTATGTTATCCACAACTCTAAACAGGATAAACACAGTGGTTTTCCCCTTTAAGATGGAAGGGACTGGGTGTGGCTCTTGGGTCAGAAAAGGGGAAGAGAAAAACGCTAAACTCTATAAATTAATATTCTGTGTAAAGACACCTGTTCATATTTCTCTGGTCACCTGTACATCACATCCTGGAGGGGGAAAGTGAGCCTTTATCGATTGGGTAGGTTTATGATCAATTCAAATGGCATTAATACCTGCTATTAATTGGAATGACTTAATTTAAGTGATAAAAATGGTCTTATAAGTATCCTTATTTTTCTGTTACATAGGCCTGCCTATATTGTACATTTTATGTGTAAGATGAAAGATCAATGAGCTCATGACACTTTCATTTAATCCTTTAATTTCTACATGAATGAAGTAGGATTATCAGGCTGAAGAATATACATACTAGTGCTATGGTAGTAAATTGCTTATTTCTGTCATACTAACATACTGTACCGATATAGTATTGTACTGCTTACACTCTGTTATAGCAAATACCACCCATCTAGTATTCCAGCCGAGGTGTGACAGGATTAACTTCTCTGTGCTATTTAGTTTTGTTTAGATACGTACACACACTCTCACTGACTATCCACAATGATATTTGTTGATCCTAAATCAAAGGTGAGTGGTCTCCCACCTTGGGAACCACATGTGGTCTGGTATTGATTGAGGATCACTTTTCAGGCGACACCATTATGTTACCTTTATGTTTTATGTTAACTTTATACTTTATGGCAATAATTCTTGGAGATGCACTATCACTTTAATTAATTTAATTTAATTTGTCCTGATTCAAATTATTAAAAATAACAACTACCAAATGCGGACAATGTTTGTGGATGTTTGTATTTCTGTATGTGACCAGAAATAAACAGAGAAGAGAGAAGCCTTCAGTACTTATCAGCAACTTTATTGAGATGAGCATTTGACTACCAAAGCACCAGTACACATCCAATACAGGTATATATTTTGGATAGTTACATTGTCTAATCACATTTCTTAATCTGTGTCCATTTTTGATGAGAAATTGGAGGTAAGTGACACAGATCAGTGACTTTTGGGATTTTCCATGAATATAAACTCAACAATCTGCATCTCGGCGGTGCTGTGCATACAGTCGATCTACTCTTTCATTGACTTTCTCATCTCTTTTCTATATGTTTAGAGGTCATGGCACAGTTGATCCCTCTATTACTGCTGCTAGGTATGTTCCTGACTGTGGTCAATTTTATGTCAATGGCTCTGCCCATTTTCTGATTTTGTCTTCTTTTCTTTTTTTTAGATGAAATATTTCAAGAAAGAATTGGGGTTTTTATCTCAGCTACACACATTTGTATTTTTTATTTTCTTTATGTTCACTGTGTTTGAATCACTATTAACTAAACTAAACTAAAGTGGTCATTACATTACAACAGAATAGAATATCTGATTCTTAACCCTTGTGTCCTGACCTTGTTTTTGGTTTACTTGCTGATAAAATTAAGTATTAGAAAAACTACAGTAATTCTATCAGGAAAGTTTGACTCAGACAGCTAAAACATTTTCCTTATGTGATCTCCCAAATTTACAGTGGTCCAGCTCCCCTTGGTTTTGGGGATTAAGATCTGGGTGCCAGAAGGAAGCAATGTCACTCTTAGAAGCAGCCAGCTGAAAAAAGGTTGGGAAATGTATGACGCACGCTGGTATGGCTCATGTGGAAAGCAGGGGAACAGTTCTGCGTGCTACAACAACATTGCATCAGCCCGAGGAGTTAACACCACCCACCCACCTAAAGATCTGAGAAAATATAATGTGAGGCATGCAAACGCAGATCTGACCATTTACAACCTTAAACCAGAAGACAGCAGGACCTACACTTGCATGAGCAATGGGTCTTCTCAAGACTATAGTGTTTCATATCATCTGAAGGTAGTAAATGGTGAGCACTTAAATGTCTTTGACAACCTGTGTGTTATCTTGATAATGAAATTAAAATGAGGGGAAAAATGAGGGAAATGAGCTTAT
Source organism: Hoplostethus atlanticus (assembly GCA_034670405.1). Taxonomy (NCBI): domain Eukaryota; kingdom Metazoa; phylum Chordata; class Actinopteri; order Trachichthyiformes; family Trachichthyidae; genus Hoplostethus; species Hoplostethus atlanticus. Next base: position 15,786,009 of record JAXDDX010000003.1, read on the forward strand.
GGGGTCTGAACATGCAGGAATCAAAAGGCAAAAGGCTTTTCATCATAGACCTTCAACTCAATTTAACTCAACTAAATTGATGGAGTTCCTCTTTTTCACAATAGTAAATGGTGTATTTTTAACGTCTATTAACAAACTGACATTTAGGACACATTGTATGTTTTGCTGTGCTTGTGATCCAATAAGCAGCGAGTTCATTTTAAGTAAATTGCACCCGAACGTGTATATTTGCCATGAGAAAAGGATTTAGTGGGTCCAGAAAATTAATGAATCGAACAAATGAATGAATGAAGTGTTTGAAATGCCTCTGCAGACCCACTTTGACCATTTTTTGTGGATTCTGATATTTAATGTTTCCATTCAACAGGCTGTAAAAGGGAGCTGCTCAATGATATTTCTTTTATTGGGAAGACTATAGAGCTGGGCAAAAGAGCTGATAATGCAAGTCAATGTCGGCAACACTGTACCAAAAACTCCAAATGCCAATATTTCTCATTTAATGAAAGGTAAATGAATGAACTTTTTCCCCCCATGTATGCTGTTTGCCAACGAAAATGGCACCATTATTACCTCTACCAAGGTACCATGTTATGTTGTTGTCCATTAGTTTGTTTGTCTGTCTGTCTGTCATCTCAAACAGTAATGAACAGCCATGGAACAATTGATTGCATTTTGTTGGTGATCCAGACCTGGGATTTCCACCATTAGATGAATATTGTTTTAACTGTCAAATTAACAGAGATCAATAAATCAATTTAACTTAAAATTGAAGTGATAGGAATTCTGTCTTTGGGTGTAACACCAAGTTGGAGAATTGTTCAGTGTTGGCAGAGGTTTGCACTCTCCAAGTGCCTTCTACATGTTAGACTTCTATATGGTGTTGTAGTGTTGACTTTTACAAGCCAGCATGTTTGTGTCACATATCTTATATTACAAAATAATCACTATGTAGCTCTATTGGGAGCTTCTTCATCAACTTTCTGTTTTTCTCCCACAGGGATAAAATGTGTTTCCTCAAGTCATCTATCACGATAAAGTATGATCAAGGTTTTATCTCAGGGTACATTCTCAGGAACTGCGCTGGTAAAGGCAAGTCCTATTCACATTATGTACATGATGTTTTTTACCTTAATTTAACCTTATTTATTTACCTTTATTTTGCCATTATTTCACAAGTTAATGGAGAACAAATTCTTATTTTAAATTATAGCATAGAAAGAGAAGACTTTGTGAGAAGGGGCATGGGTTGTACATTTGTCTTATAAATCAAGAGATCCAGAGCTAGATACTTGTTCTACAATAATTAAAATGATCTTTATCAAATTCAATTTCACCTGGGAATTGTCTAAAATGTCCACGGTGTACACTATCTGTGGTAATAAATGAAAATGTATAATGATATATATTGCCTCTCAACCAAGTATGGTTCCTCACATGATATATGAATTACTTACTTTACTGGAAAATCTCACTTTATTTCAAACAGTAATGCATTCAGCCAAGAAATATGTCCATGTCCCACTGAAGAAAAACTGGACAGATGCAAAAGCACACTGTGAGAACAACCACACAAGTCTGGCCATTATACACACCGAGGCAGATTCTGAAACAATCAAGATGCTTCTCCAGGCTGATGCATGGATCGGGCTCCGAAGACAAAATCATAAAACATGGAAGTGGTCTAATGAAGAAGACTACATGTACATTAACTGGGAAGAAGGTTATGATAGTGTGCAGCATGACTGTGCCATTTCTGTAAATTCTCACTGGCGTCCGTTGCAGTGCACTGATGTCAAGCCATTTGTCTGTCAAAATGGTAAAGGCCTTCACATTTCCCTACTGCTATTTAGCAAGAGATTAAACATTGTTGTTATTGTTTTTATTTCACAATGACTCACAGTACTTATTCTGACTTAAGTTACTCACAGGGGTGGAACAACAGAAAAGAAATATACACTGATAAAGGACCCAAAGACAATAGAGAAAGCTGAACAATACTGCAATGAACAGGAATTGAAGATAGCCAGTATCACCACCCTGCACGAACAGCAGGCCTTTAATGAAGTAACAGAAAAGATTAGCTGGATTGGACTGAGGCGTGCTGAACAGTCATGGAATTGGACCAGTGGAGAACCAGCTCCTAAGAACAAAGACTGGCTAAATCCGGATTCTGATGAGGACTGTATCAAGATGACTGATGGGGGGTGGGAAGGAGACAGCTGCTCCAGCAAGAATGAGTTCCTGTGTTCCACAGGTGAGCTCTATTTAGTAATATGACCAGTCTAGTTAATGTCTGAGTTTTAACCCTTCAGGGGCCAATTAAACGAAGAAGAAAAAACATTAAAAGATTAGAAAATATGTGTTCAATATCAAATTTTCTGTTTCTGTGCGAATACAGCCAAAACCACATCTATGCTCAAAACGATATCTTCCATACTGTGAATTATCCTTTTTTTGTTTGAAGCACCTCATCTAAATTGTGTGTGAAACTCTTGTTCTTCTCAAACGCTGAAACACTCCCTGGACAGATGATGATCTAAACACTCCTGACAGCCATGGTGAGTATACAGGCTATGAGAGAGAGAGAGAGAGAGAGAGAGAGAGAGAGAGAGAGAGAGAGAGAGAGAGAGAGAGAGAGAGAGAGAGAGAGAGAGAGAGAGAGAGAGAGAGAGAGCAGATGCATGTATATACAGTGTATATGTGTGCAGTAACGCACACTCATTTATCTCGTCTCTTCTTGTGTTTTGTGTCGTGGCCATGAAGGCCTGAGGTTCATCCAGGAAGCCAAAAGCTGGATTGACGCCCTGGAGCACTGTCTCAGTCAGAAGTCCAACCTGGTGCACATCACTAATCAGAACATGCGGGATGTGGATCAACTCCTGAGGGACAAGGATTTCTCTGGGGTGTGGATCGGCCTGAAGCGGGCCATCTTTGGCTGCAACGTCCCCTGGGTGTGGAACGAAGGGCCACCGGTGACTATGAACCAGTGGCACAGCAGCTTCCCCGTCGACATGTTCAACCACCAATGTGGAAAGATCATCAGTTCGAGTGACAGTTCAACTGAACTCAAGTGGCTGGATGCCGGTTGTCATGAGAAGTTGCCTTTCATCTGCCAAAGGTAAGTTGTTAAATGAACTCTTGACATGGGTCTTTGTTAAAGGCCCAATCTGGGGTTGCTGTCATTGTCATGTTAGTAGAATTTATTTAGACCAGGAGCCAAAGTATTGGCATACTCCATGTTGCTAATGTCATACAAAAACTTTTTAATCTGAAAAATGTGAAAGGCATTCTGGAAATAAGAATATATGCTATGGCAAACATATATTGAGTTTTGAATGAGTTGGGACTTAGGGTAATGAAATTTGCTAAAGCCATATTGAGGACCATGTAAATCCTGAATTCAAGTATAACAGGAAAATTGCCAAACACTGATGTATCCAAGTGACAGCAATGTACTTCTGTCTCATTGCCAATTCTGTCTCTTTTTTGTCCTACATGCGACAGACCCAATGCATGAGGCCCTCCAGACTACACAAGAGTCAGCATGAGGCCCTCCAGACTACACAAGAGTCAGCATGAGGCCCTCCAGACTAGACGTCTTCTTCAAATGCTGTTACAGCATTTTTTTACTTTTCACATTCCTTTAATATAGATGTATATTGTATCAGGCTATTGATTCTTTGATATGATATTATTTACAGTCCCATTGCATATTTTTCATAACTCTTAACTGATAAGCACATTTCCCCATGGAAATCTATATAAGTACGAATCTGTGTGTTTTAATTATCATTGATCAAATAAAAAGCCTATATCCATCTGGTAAAATATTTCATTTATTCTTCTACATTCTAATAGTGTAATTGGTCAACAAAATGACGTCTAGCTTTATCAGATTGTTATGAAGAGAAGAGGGGGGGCTGAAAAAGCGCATATTAAGAAAATAAACGCACTGCAAACAGTTACAACATGGCCATCTAATTGATTAATGACTTTGCCAAGTCATTACTGATCCGTGTTGTGAGAATCTCATTTGACATATTTTAATAGCACTACTATTACTACTACTACCACCACCAGTATTATTATTTGTATTATTATTTATTGACTTTGAATAGATTCAAAGTGCAGAAAAAGAAAAGAAGACAACATGAAGGGAATAGGGCTAGGAGGAAAATTAAATGAGACATTTCAGTAAAAAAACAGTCAAAGTCATAGTCATTTCAATCAAATGTATTTGTTTTATGTTTTCATATTAAATTAGTAGTAATAGTAATAGTAGTAGTTGTCACTGAAAATGCCATTGTCAATGCACGGAACTCAGATACAGCCAAGACAAGTTATGTTGAGTGTTTCCAATATTTTGAGTCTGAATCAATGAGACATTATCAAAATACTACAGCAGTTGTCTAAGCTGTACCAGTGAAGAAAACCACAACAGAGCAGCAGGTACTCTTTATCCATCTTAATTCTATAATTCCAACTTTCTTAGTCTCATGCTCTGTCCACACATCAGCTCTCATTTCTATAAAAACACTATCTAAAATTCTATGGCAACCATCTTAATTGGAGCAACGGAGACTACCATGATTCACGGGGAACTACCCCTTCAACCCACTGGATTCTAGTCCTCGCCCCCTCCCAACTCATACTTCCTTCTGGGTCAGTTCTCTAAGGCACTCCTTCAAGTTTGTAATCCGGTCTGCTGGGGCCTTCTCTATCACCTGCTCCAGCAGCTTCTCCACCTCCTGCAATCCACCCACCGGCGGGGGGTGGTGTGGGGTCATCCCCCTCAACAGATTGTGGTGGTTCTCCCGGCAAAACATGCCACATAGGAAGCGTAGGAACATGTCATAGTGGCCCAGCGCGGAGCTGAAGGTTCGCTCCACAGCACTGTGGACCAGACCCACCGCTAACTTGGTCTGATCCTTGGGCAGGAAGCGCTTGGGGATGTGCAGCAAAGTGGAGTGATGATCCACAACGTTCTTCCCCTCCACACGGAACACCATGAAGACGTACAAGGCGGCCATGAACTCCTTGAGGAAGGAGGAAAAAGTGTTGCTGTTTTAGATTTCCCCCATGAGATATGTCACACACCACGTAACTAATAAAGCAGACATTTAGCAACATCAAATCACAACCCCGTGAAGACATGGGCAGATACCTTAGCCAGCTGAGAACCCAGAACACCTCGACATGTTTATGTTCAGAAAGAATACAACTATCATCAATAACAGAATAGCAGACAAACATGGTAATACTGACTGCATGTATACAATGGGTTTCACCAATCAACATTTCTGCAATTTATGTAACTTGCAAGTTTCTAAACTGCTGGGATTAAATTTACTTTGAGATTATATTTACATTTTATTGGCATGTAAAATGATGATAAAAATCAAATCAAGTTAAAATTCTGGTATAAGGCAATGCAAAAACATTTAGCAGCATGTTGAGGAACAGGTTCTGAACTGTGGCATGCTTTGACATTATCTGATAGCGGTCTACCTGAAATGTGAGGTGTATGAAGCAGAACTTCTTCTTCTCCTTTGAGGCTGCTTTGGGGAGCTCGGTGCACAAGCCGGAGAACACCGTCACCTCCATCAACTTCAGACCGTGTTCCTTAATGTCCTCCTCAGAGAACACACTGGTGTTCTTCTCCAGCATCTTCAGGGCCATCTTCCCCATCTTTAGCAGCATGTGTCTGTCATCATCAGACCATTTCTGAGAGGAAGGGAAAAAGGCCGTAGAGATCAACAGCATGTGAAAAGTTTTCCACTTGAAAATTTGTACACCTACTCGGACAAAATGCTGGCATAAAAGTAAAACTCAGTCTGCAAAACATGACTGTTATTATTACCGTTTCTTAAAAATACTATTTTTTAAAGGTGCAATTATTTGTATTTTGAACACACAGGTAATAAATATCAGGACATTTTTAAAACTGTTAAACATATACATTAATAGATATTTTAAAAAGGTATAGGTTATGTTAACATATACGATATGATAGATATGTTGCCAGTTAATATATATACCACATTCTTAAAATTTCTAGGGTACATATTCTTGATTCTTCATATAAAACCGCAATATTTTTATATAAATATCTAGAATCAAAATATATCTAACATTGACATGACATATAGACTCGCTACAGAGATTCTTTTTAAACCAGAAACAGAAGTCTCGCTCAAGGAGAAGTCTCGCTCTGAAATCTGAAAGATGAGGGGAGTTGTTGCATGAAGAGGTTAAACAAAGGTTTCTGGTTAAATAAAAGGTCTATCTCTGTAGCGATCCTTTCCGTAATGTTGTCAGACACACGAATAACAATCTGAGCCTGTCAGTGGCAAAAACAAGCACTTGGCCGTGGACGTACTTTGATCGGCGCACTTGCCCCTACAGATTACGTTGCAGCCATAGCAGCCCATTTCACAACTGCCGACTGAGGCGATCTACCGGAGCAATTCCCAAACTTTTTGTACCCATTTTGTGGTATAAATGACGAATTTGTACAAATAGAGCCCAGGTTTAAAAATACCGGAATTCCCCTTTAATTAATTAATTAATTATCAATTAATAATCAATCTCAGCTCTGGATTTTTTGGTGTTTGTTTTTATAAGCTCCTTGACTTTTTTTTACCTGCATAATCTGTATTTCTGTCTCCTCTTTAGAAATAAATGAGCTAAAAAAACAAATACGGAAAAAACAACCATTTACAAACATTTGGCTGGTGGCTGACTAACCATGTTAGTCCAGTCATTTGAAGTTCAGGTGTTCAAAATGAACACTGCACCACACAAGTTAAGAACCACTGGATTAGTTAACAACAGACGCCGATGGACTCTACCAGGTTATTTTCTGTTTGTCCATAGTAGTGTTGCAGCTTGCAGTTCGTCTGGATGACCAAGATGTGGATGTAGAAGGGCGTCAGCTTGGGGGGGTCCACCCCATAGCCCTGGTAACGGTACCCGTGCTGGAACGATGTGGCCACCATCCAGCAGAGAAAGGGTTGGCGACAAAGTATTACGAGTGACGGGCAGCGCTTGTAAAGTGCCACGATGTTTGCTGCTAGCTCTTTATCCACAAAGCGCCTGGTCAGGTAGTTATCTTTCATCTCATCACTGGAGGGGAGGGACAAAATAAAATGAATAAATTGGATTGAACTGAACTAAACTGAAATAAATGACGGAATTAATGCATCAAAAAGCCATTAAAGAGGCGGATAAGTGTTTCCCTGCCCGTTCTCACTTGCTAGCAGCAGCATGGCTGTAAAGACTGAGCATATCTATGATGTGCTGTTAAAAATGTATGGAAAATAATTACGTAACACACTACAAAATTGAGTACTGTTTCTGGAAACACTCTAGCATGATACAATTTCTTAAATAAGGTACCGCTGTACGTTTTCAATACCAAAGTCTCATGCAACACTAAAACACATACACACACAGGCACAGAAAAGACCAAAACACACATGCACTCATACAAGACACACACACACACACACACACACACACACACACACACACCTGAAGCCCTGTATCTCTGTGACTGCGTCTATGAATTGAGCTGGTATGTGTGAGACAGCTCCCCGTCTCCCCAGGACCCAGACACGAGCGGCAGGAAGCAGCGTGCCTCGGAGGAGATTTACAATCAGCACGTCCAGATGTGCTGCGGTGTAAATGTCATTGATCACTGGAGACTTCTGGAGAGAGGAACATGGGGGGGAAAAAAGGATTATTATTTTTTTCAGATCTGTTGCTGCTTACCATTTGTTAGCTTAGCAACCCATCACAGGTTCTTAAAAACACGTTTGGAACACTTCATTGCTCACCCAAAATTGTGTGTCCATGCCATTACCATTATTTTTTTGCTTGCGTATGTGTGTACTGTAAGTGTATGTGTACATTGACAGATACCTCCCAGTCCAGTGTGACTTGGTAACAATCAAATGAGTCCATCATGAGGAGAAATTTACAGTCAGGTTCCTCCAGGTAGTGGATGTCGCTGGACTCGTGATAATGATATTTTATCACCTCCATAAAAGACATCTTCTTTGAAGCAGAAAGGTGGTGGTCGCGGAGAGAAAAGAGGCTTTGGAACGACATCTGGAACACAAACTGCAGATCCTGGGAAAAACAGATGGGAACACGGTCAAGTACACACAAAAATTAAGTGTATCTATATAAGTGTTGTTATTAAAAGGTTTGGGAACCCGTACATAAATCATAAATGTGATACATTAGGGGTGGAATTCATTTTCATTCTATCCCACCTTGTTGAAGCGCCCAAGTGCCCAATCCAGGGAAAACTTCCCAGAGATGACAGACAAGCCGATTCCTGGGATCCCAGTGGTCAGCAGTGTCCTCACCAGCTGGCCGTCATCTTTCCGCAGGCGAAACAGGTGGTTCACCCCAACAAAGCTGTCGGCAATGGGGACCTGGATAGGCGAGGGTAGGTGCCGTCGGAGCTCGTGGGAGGGGTCAATTCCTCCATAACCGCAGGTGGAGATCTGGGGCTCAACGTAGATGTTGTCAAGGAGTTCCTGCTTCCCTGCCCGGGGGACCCCCTCAAAGATGACTGTGTGTTTTCTGATTATGTGCTGCTTCAGGTAAAAGCGGATCATCACTGGTGTGGAAGAAACAGAGCAAAGTGAGAAAACCACCATAGCCCTATTAATCATAACATACTTAACTGATCCCCTAGCTACATAACAACACCAGCAGGGATTCATTGTCCTGCTCAAGGACACTTCGGCAGGACAGACAGTCACCAGGCCACCCTACCACCTATTTATAGTATTCTCATGATGCGGCACACATTCGCACCAGAAAATAAAGATGTCACAGTTAACCCTGATCACTGGCTTTGGCTTTTGTTTGATGAGTGAAATACCTTTTGTGGCTATCACAACGGTGGATTTGAGATATAATGGAACACTCACAATAATATATTGTTTAAATGATGTGTATTGAGATCTGTTATTTTGCACTGAGGCGATTTCCTAATAATCTTTGATTCATATGGCGCCTGTAGTTTGTTTCTGGAATCAAATCCAGTATATCAAGAGATGGGTTCATAGGGAACAAATGCAGCAGAGTGGAGTTTTTGTTCATTGGAGGACGAGCATGGCTTGCCTCTCGTCAGCTGTTAACAAGTAATAACAAGCACTCGGCTCACCTCTTTTGCATTTCTCCTCCAGTTTAGCTGCTTCTGGTTGTTTGTTGATGCTTTCCAAACAACAGATGGTACTCTTTACAGCATGATCCAGGCCTGCATGACAAAAATAACCAACCAATCAACCCATCAATGTCGCTCCTGATGTATTTCACAGGGCCTAATCCACATGACATGAATCTGCATGGCAATGCACTTACTGCTACTATTACTGACCTGCTGTGACTAGTGCTACAATAACAACTACTGTCAAGTTACGACTAACTTCTACCTTGTTAACAGTCAAGTTGACTATTTGTTCACATCACACCTCTTGCTCTCTGAGGAAATGCCAGTTGTCAGTGGCATTGCTGTTTGCGCAACTCATGTCGAAGACTTGGAAGAAAATGCCCGTGTCCTGTTTGGGATTATTTTGAGCTAAATGGTCTGAATTCAGATTGGTGTTGAGCCTGCTAGAGCATTTCATTTGTGCAGTATGAAACCAAGTGGTCCCGACTTTAAGTTAGTTGAGGATGTATTGAAAAATTGATTTACATACATTCTGCAAACACATACCTGAACTTATCGTTGGAGTAGTATCGTTATACCTTAAAAAATATAACTCAATAAAAACTAAACTATAACTAAACATTTGTAAAACCTAAAAACTAAAAAATGACTAAACTAAATTGCAATTGAAATAAAAACTGGAAAAACGATAAAAATAAAAACTAATGAAAAATTCCAAACTATAATAACCCTGGTTCAAACCTGCAACCTGACAGTCACAAACTCACGTCTCTAGCCTTCGGGCGCCACTTCTACGACAGCTAGTGTTTTCTTACCAAGGACCTCTATCATCCTGTCCACCAGGTCCAGAACGTCACCTTCCAACAGCTTTATCATGTTGAAGTCCTTGTTAGACTCAGAAAGGCACGTCTTAAATTTGAGCAGATCCTCCTCCGACAACTCTGACAGAAAACTCTGCATGTTCTACAGATCGAGAGAAACAAGTATGGAAGGAAAGGCAGGGAGAGAGTGTGTGAGCGAGGGGTGGAGAGAGAGAGATGTTGTGAAGGATAGGGGGGATAAGAAAAGAATTAAGGGAGAGAGCATGTAGAACGTGAGAACATGTGTCGTGTGTGTGTGCGTACTAAAACACGAACGTGGGATTCATGAAATATGCGGGAAACCTCGATTTGTTCGTCAAAAAGGTTTATATTTGATGAATGCCAATGGTTCGTAAATGGGATGCGCGTGCCTGTTGAAGCCGACTTGCACAGGTAAACGCTGTTCAACACCGTAAAAGGCTGCAGACTGAAGGGTCGTGTGCAAGTAAACCAGGGGAACAGAAGGACTATGTTATTGTATTGGTAAGGCGTCCAGTCCATGTGATCAACCCATTACAAGTTGGATAATCTTGTGTTGTTATGAATGAGGACAGTTCGGCAAATACGCCATTTCAGCCTATTAGGTCTTTTTTTCTACAAGGCCACTGACACATCTTGTTGTTGAGGTTTGGCACTACTGCAATTGATTTTTCATAAAGAATAAGCCGTTCTAAGAGCCTTCCCGCATGTTTCCAAGCACATGTAGGATTTGATCGTACCAAACAAACAAATTCATATACAAACAAAATGATGAATCCGACTATGTTCGTAGAAACGTTCATACTAACGTTATACGATCAAATCTGATCATACGCACGTTTCGTGAATGAGGCCCAATGTCTTTATTGAATTCATTAAACTATAAATGCCATCCATTTATTTGTCAAAATATTCTGTGTCCTGGCAGGAGAGACGAGCCATGATTTCATCAATTTATATTTGTAAATTGTAGTAGGGAAACAAGTCACATGATAACTATTTCTCATGTAAAACCCAAAGGCTCTTTTAGAAACGAGGGAAGCCACGCTAGAAAACGGGCTTCACAGTCACTGTGGCCAGAATTATCCTTTAACCTTTTGAACAAGTAATGATTTGAGGAATGATGAGGCATTATTTACCAAATGGAAAAATGCATTACTAAACAAATATACTATTACTGGTATGCATTAAAATGACCAGTTTTAGTGCGTAAACAGACAGCAGGAACAAAATACACCATGACTTGACTACTGGCAGTCAGCCATTGAGCCCACTGGCAGTTGGAGAAATGTGTCATGTTGCTTGGCAGACCAACTGGGATGCACCGACCTTGAACACATAGGGAATGTCCTGCTCTGGGTGAGGCCTGCCTGGCTGGCAGCCCTCGTCCTCTGTCTGCATCAGCTCCTCCGGTTCCACAGGAGGAGGAGGCTCTGGGGAGTCCGCTGGCATAATGTCGTCGTCTTCTCCCTCCGCTTCCTCCAAATCATCCAGTCCACTGAGGGACCTGAGGGACAAGAGGACCCAGGAGCTAGGGTAAGTGACTGCACTGCAAAAATGTCCCATCTTAAAAACTCATTCTAGTCTAGTCTTGTCTACTTCCAAACAAGCAAATACATCTGCCAACGGGGTGAGATTTCCCATTTCCAAGACCTTTCTTGAAACTTTTCTTGATCACTCCACTAAGATGGATACTTTTGCAGTGTATACTTAGTGAGAGATGTCAATTTGCAACGAGGGAGATGACAAACCTGGCTATTGGCCCTACTCCGGTTCAGGTCTTATTCAGGTTAAGCTGTTTACATGTACTTTTCATACTCTGTTTACTTAAACCTTCCTGTTTATAACCAATTAGCAGAATTTCCCCACAGGTAGAACAATAAGGTGTGAAAAGGCCTGATAGACGACAGATAAAGTTCTGTATCTGGACTGTGGGAGAAAGATGTTTACATGACAGTCACATATATAATAGTGGAGTGAGGCAGGCATCTTAACCCGGTGTCACCATAATCAGAATACAAGCTTATCCAGGGTCCAGTTATGACATTTACATGCATCGGCCCAAAACCAGGCTAGTTCAGTAAATGTAGCCATTGTTTTGCCTCGCATTTCCCAGATCTATAACTGTGTGTGTGTGTTTCCTATACCTGCCGTCTATGACACAGGCTCCTAGTGGTTTGGTCTGCTGTGTGGTCTGAGTGAAGAGGGTATCTGGATACTCAGAGCGAATCAGCCGCAACCTGGCCAAAAGGAACGAGAGAAAACACCATCCTGGTAAGAGTTTGGAAAATCACATATATATATATATACACAGTTTAAAACATATTTGAAAACAAGTTAACAGTGCAGAATCCAAACTCTGTCAGCATACACAGAGCACCAACCCAATCCATCATTATTATTTTTACCAAAACAATATAGGTAGAATATTAGACATTGTACAAATGATTGAGATGTAATCCATTTTTTTTATTGGAGACAGAAAGCTGTAACCTATGTGATGAGATTAAAAACAATTGGCTTTGCTTTTTTAAATGTTACACCTGACAGATTTTACTTCTGGGGAAATGTAATCTCACACACACACACACACAAGGACACACACACACTCAGAGAGCGCTGGGGGTTAATCAGTACAACCCAGTCTTGCATTGAGGCAGCTCCTCTACTCCACTGTATCAACCTGCAGGTGAAGTGCCTTGCTCAAGAGTACATCATGGGTCATCGGTCATACTAGCAACTCTCCAACCACTGATGTTATTTCCTTTGAATGGTGTTCAGGGGGAAAAAAACAACAACTGAGAAACACCGAAAGGAGTATAACCTACCCAGTGACGTCATTAGCAGGTATTTCAGGTAGTGCTGGGACAACTGGCAAAGAGGTGGACTCGCCAACCTCTTCCTCATCTTCCTCATCGTCGCTCCTCATTGAGCCATAACTGGACGGTGGTCGCTCCCACCTCTGTCTCTCATCCTCACAAACCCTGGAGGGACGGGGAGAGAGAGAGAGAGAGAAAGAAAGAAGGGGGGGGGGTGAGAAATTCAACACACGTATTAATAGAGATAATATACGTCATACAGACGATATCTCAAATATACACAATCCGACAGAAAAACGTGAAATGAGAGGGCTGTTATGGCAGTTGAGCCAATCTCTGTTAACTAGCACGTACCGTGTATCCGGGTCCATGGATCTGAATTTACCAGAGGACATGATTGATCAGTAGAAGAAAACGCTAATTTTAGTCCTTATTCTCGTATTTGATAAGGCCACCCAAGTGAAGTTAAATCGCCTCGCTACTCCGAAACATCGGCAGCTCCTTTCTGGGATCATAGTCGTGTGTTATTCATATCCGTATCATAATATTGAATTAATCACATATATAAACACACCGGACAACTCTTTGTCAAAGCAAACGTCAAAATATAGCTTAGCTACTCCATTTGAACTTCTTCGGATCCGTTTCCGTGTGTCATGGCTGACTTTCTGTTTAGGGAAGAAAAAGCATCCAACCTTAATGTCCGTCTGAGCACAGGGAGGCGCTGTAGGCCGATATTTTGACAACGTCACTGATTGTGTAATCGATCGAAGTGGTTGCAAAATGATCGGCAAACTCCAGTTGGATCTTGCCCGAGTTTCCGGTTATGGTGCAACCCTTGGACTCGGAACTTGGAAAGAAAACGACCTTGGACACGGGAAAGTGCAATAGAACTCATTCAAGTCGGAATTCCTCCACAGGCAAGATCCAACTGGTCCGAGTTCACCGATATAAACACACCTGACGTCACAGCAATATAGCGGCGCACACCGTGAACGTTACTAGCGTAGTCGGTACTAGCCTACTAACGTTAACATTATTAGTTCACTAATATGTGACGTCTCTCTTCACTAATGGCGCTGTAGTAGTTGATGTAGGTCTTCTTTAGATGCTTGATATTCAAAGACTTGGCATACAAACATGAGTTTGCTGCGGGCGTCCATGTTTTCCCGAGCAGATGCACTGGAACACATTTGATTGGAAGTTGGGAACACGGACTCGGATCTATCGACTTCCGACATGCAATGGATTGCACCGTAATAGGAAGCCAAAGACAATATAAAATGTCCTGTTGCGCTGAACCATAATAAACTGAATTTACTGAACCTTCATAAAATTGCATGTTTTTTTTTTACATAGGTCCAGCCAAAGCCCTCGACAAGAGTTTATAGGCCACCTAACATAATGCAAATACAAGTTGCAAAGTGTTGTAAAATGAATAGTCCACATTAGAGCCAAACTGAAAACCAAGCCTTCCTATTTACCTTGTTTCAATGTTTTTGTTAGGAGTTACTACAGGGTTAAACATATCAGAAGGGGCTCTGTCCTGGGACCTCCTGCACCCATGTACCTACCAGACTCAATAAGGGCCCACAGTCCAACAACTATAAGCCAGCAAGCTTTTTAACTTATTCATCCCAGAAATAATAACACCAGTGTCATGTAAATCTTTATTTCAAAACAGGTAAATATAATACATAGAAGAAAATAGTAGATTAAAACAGTCCTGAAGGACAACAAAAATAATTACAACCTTCTCAATACGTATGATCAATGAAAATGAACCCCATGATTGACACCAAGAATAAAATGCTAGAACAGCCAAAGCTATAAATCAACAGGGGTAAAATAAGACTTGAAAAGTGCCATGTTCTCTTTGAGGACATCATAGTATTCAACAAAAACCTGTAATGTAGAAATAAATCCACTATGCAGAATTTATTTCAAATCTTGATGAAAATCAAGCTGGACTGAGGACGATCAGGACACAAATTTGGCAACCAGAACTCAGACCTTCATCCTGAAGATCATCTGCAGAGTAAAAAAAAGTTTCTGATTAAACCACCAGCACATGCAGACATAATTCCTTACACAAAGTAAATACAACTAATACTTCTTAGTTCAACATTGAAATTAGTGACATGTTTGATGCTTTAAAAACAATAAAAAGGAAATGCAAACATCCCATAGGTTGTTGGGTAAAACAAACAATGTGAATGTTTTCCTATAGTACGTGAGCACCGATCACCAGGATGTAACAGGTGTGGACAGAAAACCCATAAACCAAAGTTTAAATTCCAAGATATTGACCAATATAGACCTTTTAAGGACTTTCAGGTAGTTCCTTTACAGCAGACATGCCAGGCCTCTGAAAACAGTGTTCAATAACAGTGTTCAGCAACAAGCTGTAGTCATGACTCAGAATACATATTTTAAGAAATGTATCTTTCATGACCACGTAGTTTTGTGACTTTTTGAGCAGGTTAAGTCACTTACGAAGGAAACCTGCTGATCATAACCATCTCCTGTGTACATGTCTTCACCTTATCAGCACTACTTTGTGTATGTAACGCTTAGCATGTACCTTGGCAGCATTTCTACATATACATAAATCCATTATTAAATCTATCAGTGAGTGTGTTTGAATGAATAATTCAAGGATCAAAGTGTGTTCACCTTGCGAGCGCTGGCTGTCAGGCCTGGTGACTTGGCAGTGCTGCCAGTGGCTCGTGGAGACTTCCTCTGTCCTCTAGCTGCCACCTGGGGTGACTTGATGCTGCCAGTCTTCGCGGCTCGTCCCACTCCAGTACGGGGAGCCACAGACACAATGTTTCCCGGGGATTTCCGGGAAGACATCGGAGCGGGCGACTTCCTTGAATTTTTGCCTGGAGATTTCCGGGCTGGAGCTGCGTAGTTTGTTCAGCCCTTTCTGCAGGTAGTTGTTTTTCTTAGGCGTGTTTTCAACGTTGAACGCCATGGACTGCCTCCGCTCAGCCTGACAGAAAGATACAAGGTGAACTCATCGGCAACACTCAGTAAGGAAGAAGAAGAAAATCACAATCACTGAATACTGTGCTGTCAACCAGCCTGTATATTGTACGTGTGCATGAAGGTGTATGTGTGCGTGTCAGACTCACTGGACTGAGGGCAGGGCGAATTTGAGAGCTAGAAGGTCCACTGTGGATGTTCTTGTTTTTGGGAGTGAGGGGACGGGGGAAACAGCTGGCCCTGACCTTTTTCTGTCAGAATGATAAAAAAAGACAAATACAGAATGAGTCGCAGGAAGGAAATGTTAGGACTTCGACTTAAACTCACTTCGGTCTTACATGGTATTACATTTACACTTAAAACTTGTTGAGGCAGTCATTGTGAAGTTACTCTGGATAAAAGTATCAGCTAAATGTCTCAGCTTCCTGGATCACCAACATTAAAAGCAACCAACACTAAAGAGTCCAAGATGTAACAAATATTCCTGTGTCTCCTTACAGTACTAAAGCAAACCAACCTCAGGAGACGTTTGAGGCAGCGGCAGTGTAGATGAAGGCCGCTTTGTGCGTTTCGGGCTTTGCAGCTGAGAGTAGCTGGCAGTTTTTGATGAAAGCTGGCCGGGCATCAAGGAGTGACGGTGAGAATGCGTACTGGCTGTGCTATTGACACTCGTCTGACCTATCATGAAGGAGTGGCGGTGGGAAGCAAGGGAGTCCTGCAGCTGGCCAGGGCATCATGGACCCCCGGCGGATTGTCTCAGACGGGTCGCCCATACGGAGGTCTTCATCTGTGAAAGAAAAGGCAGGGCAGAGGCCAGGCTGGAGGAAGAGATACAGACGGGTTTACTGAGACTGGTGGGGTGAGGAATGAAGGGCACAGAATGAGCAACTGAGAGGTACAAATCCTTTTGCTTTACAAAATGTTCTTATTTCACTCACCTAGCTGAAACCAGAGTATTTAACTGTGTAGTCGATGGCATTGACTGAAACCGACAGGAAGGCAGCTGCACATTAACCTAATTAATTGGCAGCTATCTGGCTCCCTAGCTGATCATCACCTTCTATGGACACTACAGTAATGCTAGGCTACTTAGCTTGGTAGTTAACGTAAGCAGGTGACTGTTGACACATGTGGCTTTTAACATATTACATACTTCCACTATATATGTAATACATATAAATACATCCAGTGCTTACAACAATGTACGTGTTGTATCTGTCGCCATATCTGCAAAGGTTTGTTCATTGATTTTCACTAGTTTTACTTCCTTTTATTAAGTAGATACTGCTCAATACGCATACATGAATTGTAGAATACAATTTTGTGTGATCGGATGTATATAGTGTTCAGTCTACTAACCCCAGACTCCACAGGGTAGCTGCTCTTGAGATGGGGAAGGCAGATCTTATTCCTGGACTGGATTTCAGCAATCCTCAACCAATCATCACCTGCATTGTCAGGCTCATTCTCTGCACCCACACAGAGCGTACTTGTGGCTAGAAATACACAGAACAAAAACAAACAAATAAATAAATGAATAAATAAATAAAATGAAACCCTAATCTTCATGTATGGAGCCTGTAGTGTGCCGCAATAATAATTATGAACTAGCTCAGTGATTATTTACTATTGATTCGTTAGAAAAGCAATTTATTTATTGCTGTTTAAACAAGCAAATTTTACTTTATTATTCCATTTACTAATGTATTTTCCTATTCGTTTTCCATCTCACAAGTCATTTATCTACTGCTTTCGAATTTAAACTTGCTGATTCTTTCTAGACTAATGATTTTGCACAGACATTCAACAATCCTACAGAGAGAAATCCACCGTAGAAGAGGAAGAGACACCAATTTCTCTACCTGACAGCAGCCTCAATAGACCAGAACGCAACGCAGCCAGCTGCAAGACATGTTGTGTTTCGAGTAAGGGTCGTGACACTCGCCTTTTCTCAACTGGTAACCCACTCTCTAGACTTAAGCATCCAGGGTCCAAGTGTGTGTGAGTGCCCGTTTGTGTGGACCAGAGGCTAAATACTATTATATTATAGCAACTGACACCAGGAGGTAATTAAAAAGAAGAAAAAACTAAACTTAACAAAAATCTTCAGCTTCTTGTTCCACTCATCATGATCCATCCAACTTACCTTGTCCAATGGCCACAGCCTTGCATGGTATGATGTGTCGCTTCATTTTTACTTTTTCACCCTGCCTTTTGAATTAAAATAATTGTTTGTGCTACTCACCCCGTGGATGAACTGTGCTGTGGACGGTGCTCCGTCTGTACCCTGGAAGACTGAGCAGGTGGTCACTGGAAGCGCCGGCCATTTCGGCGGGTGCGTCAAACAGCTCGGTGAAGACGGGCCGTGAAGTGTGTGTGTTGGAGAGGTTTGGCTGGGAGCGTGTTGAGACCAGGCTATGGAAAGTCTCATCACTGCCACCCTCATCACGGCCTGGGGTCTTCTACAGGTGAGAGTTCAACAATCACTAAAGGATATTTTATTGTATTACGATTTCAGGGGGCATGATAACCCCCCCCTTGTGTAATCTCTCCTCATAGCTGTAAAGTTTAGGTGAAAACTGAAGGACATCACTTGTTAAACAAACAAATTCGATAAAGAGCAAAGAGATTACATAATTTTGGTATTGTAGTTCTGTAGAGTCGCCTGTGTGTAATTGTCTTTACCCGTGTTTGTGTTTTTGCTTATACATGTCTGTCTGTTTAGCCATGTGTGTTCAACTGTGCATGTTTTAGTGTGTATCCACAGGTTTACACATGTATGTGTGTGAGTTGCCTCCACCTTGGTCATGGTGATGTTGATAACCTGCATGGTCCTCCGTCGTTTGACAGATGACGTTGGATTTCTCCTGGCTGAATCCAGCACAAGGTCACTCAGGCTGTGCTCCAGGTTGCCTTCTGTACTGGTCCTGGGGTTGGAGCAATAAAAAACAGGGATGTGACCATGGCAACACAAAAAGCAGGACATTTTGTGTTTGTGGGAGGGGGCGTTAATGTAGGTTGTGTATCCAAAACAATCTGAAAAATATATTGTCTAGTCAATACTGTAGATATAGTGGTATTTGAGGCACTGGTGGACAAAGTAGTAAACACCATAGTTGCGCATTTTGCTGCAACAACCTGAATAATATTCCTACATATTTTCCATTTCAAAATTCCATACTTTTTCCAAACTGGATTGATAGACTTCAGGTCAGAGGTAATATTTAGCCTCTGACCCAAAGCCATATCACTCAATCGTTACCAAGAAATATAATATAAGTGAAATGGCACAACTACAAGTCTACAACTATAAAAAATATGAAGTGTGTACTGGGTCTGGATAGTTTGGCTGGCCAATTCAGAACATTTTTACACACACTGATGACCTGATCAGAGAGGGGGGACACTATGACTCCCACCACTCATACACGTATGACTGATAATTAGGGTGGTACGCAGAAAACCCCTTATTCTATTGAAAAATCAAAAACAGTTATGTTGGTGTGACGGACCTCTTGATCTGTCTGCCGTTCATGGGTGTGAAGTAGAGCGTCTCCAGTGACTCTGCCTGAGTCCGACGTTTAGCCGCCAAACGCTCTGAGCTACGAACCAGCGGAGTGCTTGACTCCTCAGGTGCTGATGGTCTCCTGCACAAGTGAGCAGTAGAGGGAGTTATACAGGGTTCCCACCATGGCAATGGAGTAAAATTCCACCTTTCCATGACCTAAGCATTTCCTTCCTTCCTCATTGTTTTTCAGCTGAGAAAGTTCTACAAGGTAAAGTCTGGTTTCTACTGCAGTTGGGCTTTCTGTTGAGTAGGGGCCATTCAATGCATAAAAAACAGAAGAAAACCACCATCAAAAGGTAGAGTATGATATGCTAGGGCAAAATGCACCTCCAAGTAAGAAGAGGAAAAAATAAATGGTAATGACATCAATAGTCAAAATAAGGGAGGAAATCAGGGCAGTGTACAAAGCAGAAAATAGTTTGTAACACTTTTCACCCAGTCGTAATGAGAATGCACAACATAAAAGAAAAGAGTGTAAAAAATAAGATATAAACAGAGTGGCAGTGTCACAGAAGTGAAATGGGTAGTCCTCTTCAAAAAACATTTTCACTATTATGCTTAAAATGGCTACCACAGACCTCTAAAATTGTGAGGGTGCATTACCTTGTAGTGTTGAGAGAGTCTTCCAGAGAGCTCTGTTCCAGGCTGTCAGAGCTGTTATGCCTCTCCATCTGTGCCTGTGTCTGAGCCCTTGTCCGTGTGTTGGGAACCTCAAAGTAACATGACTCTGTTACCCTCCCTCCATTAGCATGGATCTTGTTCTGTTCCCGCAGGTTACGGGCAGCAAAGGCCAGCTGAGATCGAGATATAGGGATAGAGAGCAGGAGAGAATAAGACTGACATCTCTGGACCTAGTGCTTGCCTAATGTTGCACAAAGGTTTATACTACGGCATACATATACATATACAGTACCAAATGAGGTGCCAAAAGTACCAAATGACTGAATGAATGTTGCATTTATGAGTTAGATTTTAGAATAAAAACAAATAAGGTGCTATAAAGGCAATATCAACTACAAATTTTAATAACAATTGGTTAAAAAAAAAAGCAATTTGCTTTTGTAGAGCAGTAGAGGCAGTATTTCAATTAATTTTGTGTGAGCATAGTTATGTTCAGTGAGTGTGTGTTTCTCATGCTTCAAAACACATTACCAACCTGTGCTTCCAAACTGGCTACCCTGTTCAAAAGGCTCTTCTCATTGCTTTGGGCCTTCTCCAAATCTAGCTGTAGCAGATTGATTTCGGTGGTGACAGCCTTTACTTCATGTTCCTTAACCTCTAAGGAGCGTTGCAGCTCAGCCACCTGCTCCTGGCTTTCCTGGAGAAGCTGCTTCTTGCCATTGTAATGACTCACTGCATTCTCCATCTGGGGCATTATGACAATGAATCTGTTAGTCCTCACTCGTCAACAGACAGCAAACAGGTATGGAAAACAAGGGTCTATGAACTACATTGGAGTACAACATATAAAAAGGCAGTTACCACGGCACATGAACATTAACATATTGGTCAATGGACGGCAAGTTTCCAGAAAAGAAGTTCATAATTTTTGGCATTCATCAATGTGCATAAGAGAGAAAATTAGAGTCTTGTGTTTAGTGGGAGCTGTGTGGTCACACTAACCTGGACCTTGTAGTGTTCTGCAGCCTCTGCCTTAGCCCAGAGCTGTTCCTGCAGGCCTCTGCTCAGCTTCTCCCTTTGTTTAGCTTGTTCTCTCTCCTCAAACAGTCTCTCTTTCTCCGTTTTCAGTGATGCCAGCTCTTGCTGCAGCGCAGACTCCAGCCTATGGGAGGCTTTGTTCTCTCTCTCCATGGTCTGTTTGGCTTCGACAAGCTTCTCCTTCTCAAAGCCCTGGACTTCAAGTTGTTTCTCCAGAGCTTTCTGATTCTGTTCTGCCTGGAATATCCTGGTAATTAGAGCCTCTTTCTCCTGAACAAGAGCCTCCTTTTCCCTGTGAGTGGCAATCTGCAACTCATGTAGAGCTTCCTTCTGTCTGAGGGCTGCAGCCTGCATGTCTCTGTGTTGGCTGAGATCTGTATTAACTGAGACTAACTGCTGCTGGAGGTGGTCTATCTGTTGTGCACACTCCTGCTGGGTTTTAAGTAACAGCTGCTCTTTAGCCAGAACCTCCTCCTCAGCCTTCTTCATAGAGACAGACATGTTTTCTATCTGACTTTTCAGATCCTGGATCTCATGTTGAAGAGCATCTCTCTGTTTGGAGGTCTCCTCCTGTACCTTAACCAGTATTTCCTCCTTGGTTTGAATTTCCTCTTTTGCTTTTCCAACCAAGTCAGCTTTGACAGAAACTTCTTCTCTGAGGCTGTTGAGGTTTTGGTCTTTATCGGCCAAAAGGCAGTTGACAGAGGACAACTCGGTCTGGAGACTCTCAAGTTTCTCTTCAGCCTTGAGGAGGAGGTTTTCTTTCTCACTCTGAGATTCCTTTAGCTTTTGAATCTCTCCCTCAAATGAGTAAATCTGTTTCTGCAGAATCTCCTCCTGTTGGGCTCTCTCCTGTTGAGTCCTATCCAACAGCTGCTCTTTCACCTGAACCTCCTCCTCTTTGGTCTGGAGCTCCGCCTGTAATCTCCTCACTTCATTTTGAGAGGCTACCATCTGCTCCTGGAGCACCTCTCTCTGCTGAATACTCTCTTGATGGTTCTTGGCCAACAGATCTTCCTTGGCTTGAACCTGATGCTCTGCCTTTTTGAGAGACTCACCCATACTGTCTACCAGACTTTTCAAACCATGGATCTCCTGCTGCACCATCTCAGAATGTGCAGAGCTCTCATTTTTCTCATTTATCAACTGTTCCTCTTTAGCCTGGATCTGCTCCCTTAACTTCCTCATCTCTTCCTCAGAGGCTGCAATCAAGTTTTGAAGTTGATCTTTCTCCTGAGAGTTCTCCAGTTCCTGCTTGGATAGCAAGTCTTCCTTGGCCTGAACCTGCTCTGTGGTAGTTTTGAGAGACTCACTCATGCCTTCTACTTGGACCCTCATACTTTGGATCTCACTCTGCAGCAATTCTGCCTGCTCAGAGCTCTGAATCTTTAGCAGGTCCAGCTGCCCCTCTTTAGCTTGGATCTCCTGCTCCAGCTGGTTGACCTTCTCCTCAGAGACTGCATTGCGCTCCTGAAGTGCTTCAATCTGCTGAGTGCTCTCCTGCTCTTGCTTGGCCAAAAGATCTACTTTGGCTTGAACCTGGTCCTCTGCCTTTTTGAGAGAGTCACCCATACTGTCTACCTGACTTTTCAAACCATGGATCTCCTGCTGCACCATCTCAGAATGTGCAGAGCTCTCATTTTTCAGTATGACCAACTGTTCCTCTTTAGCCTGGATCTGCTCCCTTAACTTCCTCATCTCTTCCTCAGAGGCTGCAATCACGTTTTGAAGTTGATCTTTCTCCTGAGAGTTCTCCAGTTCCTGCTTAGCTAGCAAGTCTTCCTTGACCTGAACCTGCTCTGTGGTTGTTTTGAGAGACTCACTCATGCCTTCTACTTGGACCTTCATACTTTGGATCTCACTCTGCAGCAATTCTGCCTGCTCAGAGCTCTGAATCTTTAGCAGGTCCAGCTGCCCCTCTTTAGCTTGGATCTCCTGCTCCAGCTGGTTGACCTTCTCCTCGGAGACTGCATTGCACTCCTGAAGTGCTTCAATCTGCTGAGTGCTCTCCTGCTCTTGCTTGGCCAAAAGATCTACTTTGGCTTGAACCTGGTCCTCTGCCTTTTTGAGAGAGTCACCCATACTGTCTACCTGACTTTTCAAACCATGGATCTCCTGCTGCACCATCTCAGAATGTGCAGAGCTCTCATTTTTCAGTATGACCAACTGTTCCTCTTTAGCCTGGATCTGCTCCCTTAACTTCCTCATCTCTTCCTCAGAGGCTGCAATCACGTTTTGAAGTTGATCTTTCTCCTGAGAGTTCTCCAGTTCCTGCTTAGCTAGCAAGTCTTCCTTGACCTGAACCTGCTCTGTGGTTGTTTTGAGAGACTCACTCATGCCTTCTACTTGGACCTTCATACTTTGGATCTCACTCTGCAGCAATTCTGCCTGCTCAGAGCTCTGAATCTTTAGCAGGTCCAGCTGCCCCTCTTTAGCTTGGATCTCCTGCTCCAGCTGGTTGACCTTCTCCTCGGAGACTGCATTGCACTCCTGAAGTGCTTCAATCTGCTGAGTGCTCTCCTGCTCTTGCTTGGCCAAAAGATCTACTTTGGCTTGAACCTGGTCCTCTGCCTTTTTGAGAGAGTCACCCATACTGTCTACCAGACTTTTCAAACCATGGATCTCCTGCTGCACCATCTCAGAATGTGCAGAGCTCTCATTTTTCAGTATGACCAACTGTTCCTCTTTAGCCTGGATCTGCTCCCTTAACTTCCTCATCTCTTCCTCAGAGGCTGCAATCACGTTTTGAAGTTGATCTTTCTCCTGAGAGTTCTCCAGTTCCTGCTTAGCTAGCAAGTCTTCCTTGACCTGAACCTGCTCTGTGGTTGTTTTGAGAGACTCACTCATGCCTTCTACTTGGACCTTCATACTTTGGATCTCACTCTGCAGCAATTCTGCCTGCTCAGAGCTCTGAATCTTTAGCAGGTCCAGCTGCCCCTCTTTAGCTTGGATCTCCTGCTCCAGCTGGTTGACCTTCTCCTCGGAGACTGCGTTGCACTCCTGAAGTGCTTCAATCTGCTGAGTGCTCTCCTGCTCTTGCTTGGCCAAAAGATCTACTTTGGCTTGAACCTGGTCCTCTGCCTTTTTGAGAGAGTCACCCATACTTTTTAATTGGGTTTTCAGACCTTGGATCTCCTGCTGTAGCAATTCAGAATGTGTAGAGCTCTCGTTCTTTAGCAGGATCAGCTGTTCCTCTTTAGCTTGAAACTCCTCGTTTATTCTTTTCACCTGCTCTTGAGAGGCTACCATCTGCTCCTGGAGTACCTGCCTTTGTTTATTGCTCTCTTGCTGCTGTTTGGCCAAAAGCTCTTCCTTGGATTGCATATCCTCTTCAGCCTTCTTCAGTGAGGAACTAAGACACTCTATCTGTTTCTTCAAACCTTGCATCTCCTGACATAGCAGTTCTGATTGCTCTGAGCTTTCATTCTTCAACAGGTTTATCTGTTCCTCTTTAGCTTGCATCTCCTCCTTCATCCTCCTCACCTCCTCCTGAGAAGCAGACAGTTGTTGCTCCAGAAGTTCTTTCTGATGAGCACTCCCCTGCTCCTGTGTGGTAAGCATAGTCACCTGAGTCTGGACCTGCTCCTCAGCCTTTTTCAGAGAGTCACCCATTCTTTGTACTTGGTTTTTCAGACTTTTGACCTCTTCTTGTAGCAATTCAGAATTTGTTGAGCTCTCATTTTTCAGCATGACCAGCTGTTCCTTTTTAACCTGTAGCTCCTCATTTAATCTCTTCACCTCCTCTTGGGAGGTTACCATCTGCTCTTGGAGTGCCTCCTTTTGTTGGTTATTTTCTTGTTGGGTCTTAGCCAGCACATCTTGCTTAACATGGATTTCCTGTTCAGCCGTTTTGAGAGAGCAGCTCAGGCTTTCTACATGGACCTTTAAGGCCTGAATCTCATGCTGAAGAATCTCCTCCTGATGAAACCTCTCCTCCAGTAACTTGGCCAGCATTTCTTCTTTGGTTTCAATTTCCTCTTTGGCTTTTCTAACAATGTCTGTTTGAACAGCAAATTCTTCTCTGAGGCTGTTGAGTTGTTGGTCTTTATCAGCTGAGAGAGAGTTGACAATAGATACCTCTGTCTGGAGATTCTTTGTCTTCTCTTCAGCCTGGAGGAGAAGGTTTTCCTTCTGTCTCTGACTTTCCTTTAGCTTTTTTATCTCTTCTTCAGAGGCAGCAATATGCTTTTGTAGCATGTTCCTCTCCTGCTGATTCTTGGCCAATTGTTGCTCCTGGGCCTTGATCTCCTCCTCTGCAACCTTGATTGAGGCACTCATGCTCTCCAGCTGTTCCTGGAGGCTCTTGACCTCACCCCGTAGGCCATGCACTTCCTCCTTAAACAAAGTTATCCTCTCCTGTAGAGCCTCTTGGATTTTGGAGCTTTCTTGCTGTTGCTTGGCCAAAAGATCTTCCTTGGTCTGCACCTCCTCCTCAGCCTTCCTCAATGAGGAGTAAAGACTCTCCACTTGGTTCTTTAAATCTTGGATCTCCTGATGTAGCAGTGCTGACTGCTCAGAGCTGCGTTCCTTCAACTCATCAATCTGCACCTGTTTAGACTGGATCTCATCCTTCAGTCTCCTCACCTGCTCCTCAGAGGCTGCCTTCTGCTGCTGGAGTGTCTCCCACTGTAGAGTTCTCTCCTGCTGATGTTGATTATCTTTAATTTGAGCATCCTCTTCAGCCTTCTTCAAAGAGGTGCTAATGCTGTTAACTTGGAGTTTGAGATCCTGGATCTCCTGTTTAAGAACTTCTCTCTGCTCAGAGCTCTCCCTCTGCAACTTGTCCAGAATTTCTTCCTTGGCTTGAATCTGTTCCTCTGTTTCAGACACTTGTTGCTTCAGGAGCTCTTTCTGGTGAGTGATTTCTTGGTGATAATCGACCAGCTGGACTACTTTAGCCTCAATCTCCTCATTAGCCTTCTTCAGGGAGCTGACAGTGGTCTCCAGCTCATTCTTCAAACCCTTGATTTCATTCTCCAATACCGCTCTCTGGATAGACAGTTTGTAGAAAAAGGTTTGTTCAGTGGTTAACGAGATTTAAAGAGAAGTCCACCTTAAAAGTTTGTATGTATGTAGTATATGTGAACTTTTAAAAATATATTTTTCTTGACTCACTATTATGAAGATTTTGAACTGCACACATTTACCTCCATAATGGGCCCCATATTCTCTCCTTTCTCTTCCTTACTGACTCTGCTTAGGTCATCCTCCAAACATGAGATTTTGCCCTGGAGGATCTGAATTTGTTCAGTCAGGAACTCCTGAGGAACAAGGAAAGACATTAGATATTAAATAATAAAGCAGATACAAACCAAACAATGTTTCCTCAGTATTTTTTTCATGCACTTGCTTTGCATATCTAACAGGAAAAAAATGGAGTGATTTTTTCTTTTCATGCATTGTTTTTTTCTCTGTTTAGGTCAAAATCATGTCAATAGTATACATTTTTAGGATAGATACAAATTTAGTTCCAGCGGGTAAAAACTCAATCAACTAAGGTTTAAATTGTTCCTGATGCCTTGATGTCACAACTTTAGTTGCAATGCTTTGCCCTGACCTTCTGGGCTGTAGATTGGCCGAGTTCAGACTGTAGGTAGAGGGTTTTGCTGCTCCACTCCTCTTGAGCAGAAGCCTGGGTTTCTGTCAGCCTCCCAACTTCAACCTCAGAGATGAACAGTTGTGAACACACTTCTCTCACCTGACACAAATTACAAAAAAAGAAATGTAATATTTAAAAGTTTTTAGCTGTCATTACTATTCTAAGCAACTTAACAGCAGGTGTATATAGTAGAATAACCTGAACATGATCACAATTATTTCAATTATTATTTTAATTATTAAGTATTTATTTCAATTATTTCAAGTGAAATAAAGAGATGCAAGGGGCAATAATGTAATACTCAATCATTCTTCATATAGAATATAGTTTGCAACTGATATGTATACTATAAAGTTAATTTGTATGGAGTTTAGATAAACATTTAAAAGTGCTCACTCAGTCACTTTCCCAATTATTGCTCATGGAGAAGTTCCAAGCTGTACATTGGTGTGGCCCTACAAATTAGTTATCTTGGTTGATTTGTGCTCTTTTTTCAAACAAAATTGGTGCATGCAGATACTTTCAAGGTGATAAGAATAACAGTTACTCCACTCTAGTGAGATGACAGAGATATTCATTCATAGCAAGATCACATTTAAGGGGAGAGGAACTTTGTGGCCATGTGTGTCATTACCTGGACAGAGAGCACTCCATTTTCTTCTGTCAGCTCATCCACTTTACGCTCCATATGTGAGGAGTTACTCCTCAGGTCTTGATTTTGCTTTAACAGCTCATGAAGACGCATTTGTAACCTAAGAGAGACAGTTAGCTAAGCAGCATTTCTCAGACTGTGGGTCAGACCAGTTATATATAAACAAACCCAGAAGTCCTTATGCACTGTCGGTCTAAGACCCAAAGGAGAAATTTAGTATATTATTGTACGACCAGCACTCAAGAAAACGTTGACATTGTCTAAATTTTGAGTTCTCCCTTTAGGCGCTTACGTGTTGTTCTTGGTCTCTAGCTCATGCAGTTGTTCCCTGGCAACCTCCTCCTGTTGACCCTGATCTTCCTTCAGCTTATCCAGACGGTACTGTAACTGGCTGATATTGGATTCTGTGGAGAACACAGGTGGTCGAGAAAAGTTTATTTGGGGAGAAGAGGAACAAAACAGTGTTATTAAAATCAAAGGCAGACCACATGTCTGAACTGCAGTGTGGAGTTTATTTGACAGTTTAATAAAATATGAAATTTCTGAAATATTATGCATTACATGAAAGCATAAAATAAGTAATAAGTAAATTCTTGTGTGAACCTCATCAATTACTTTAGATTTTCTTTAACCAAACAAACTCTGTGCTCTTAGATGCTATACCTCTCTTTACAATGAGGGCCATCTTGCTAGCCAGCTCTCGCTCCAGCCCATCCCTGTAGTCCCTCTCCTGGATCATCATCCTTTGCATCTTCCTCATCTGAAACTGAGGCGTGTTCATCACATCTTGCAGTGGAGACTTGCTAAAGGAATAAAGGAATATAGCCAAATATGAGCATCAAATATCAGAGACTACGGTTTTCTCTCAGGCCAGAAAGAAATCTCAGCACCTGGCAAAGTGATTGCGGAGTCATTTGTATTGATCAACTCCATAAAACCCCCGCACATATATTATCGTCATTCTGTGCTACAGGGAAGTGAAAGTTTGGATTGGATTTCAGGAAACTTTCTGTAAACTAAAAGTGTGGTCTCAACATTTGTTGAATAAGAAAAGCATGGTGCCAAATAAATGCAAGTCCAGAGTTATACCTGGCTGAGGAAGAAGCCACAGTTTGCAGGTCCACAAACATGACTTTCTGAGAGCGGTGGAAGACGGGACTTTCATTTGAAAGGGAGGAGATAGGTGACAAACTGGAGGTGGAGGCAGTTGTTGATCCCTCACTTCTGGCAACCGGGACAGACAAATCTGAAGTTGATAGAGAAAGAAGAGTTTGGACAGTGATTATTTTACAGCTTGCATGTTAAACCCTAACCAGAATGCTCACATCTATTTTACATTGCAGTTGAATTGAGAAATCAGAAATGTGAGTGTGTGATATTGATGGCTCACAACTCTTAACTAGATGTATCAACCAATGAATGAAAGGTGAAATATGTTTGCGCCTTACATTTCCTCCCCAAATAGGCCTCAAGCCCACTGCTCAGGAAAACACAGCTCTCGCTCTCCAGCACAAAGCGGTCAGTTAGGGTTGCAATCTCCCGCTAACAGACAAGAGAGGGGATGCGATCAGATGGGAGACAAATGGGAGAACAGCAGGGATACATCTACAGAAGCCAGAAGAGATCTCTCCTTACCTCTACCTCATATTCCAGCGTGTTTAGAGTACATCGGTCATTCATTATGTCATGGTACACAAGCAACAGAAGCACCTGTAATACCACAGGGGATGAGTCAGAATACTGTTACATTAAAATATGCTTAGTCCACAGAATTGTGTATATTTGCAGAAAGACAACACAATCAAAATAATTTGTGCATAAGAACATGCACTGGGCATGCACCTTTGATACTTCTATTGTTAGGTTGACGCCATTTCTTATGTTGTCCCAAGACAATGAAGCTCCTCTGTCTGAACTGAATCTGCAGTGTCCTAAAAAACAACAACAGAGATGGAGGAACCACAAAGTGAAAAAACTTCACCAACAAATTCCAGACCAACACAGGGGGAGCATTAACAGTGTAAAAGAGACTCAAAACAGTTTATAGCTTTAAACCAACAATAAGGTCCAGTGGAAAACTTGAAAAGTGGCTTCTGGACATTTCACCAATAATTCACCTTAATGCAATTTTGTCCTTAACTTGTGTGTACTTGATTCCCCACACACTACACCATGGTGTTTAGTTCACTTTGTGTTGATTTGAATTACTATAAAACCCTGGTCACTCTTCTACATATATAACCAAACTTAATTCAAAACCCCCCCGAAATAAAGCTTTTTTTTCTTGGTGAAACATCAATTTGAAAAGTACTGTGACAGGACAACTGCAAAGCAATAGAAGAATCCTTTGCCATAATATCAGCTACAATAAGTATGGGCAAAGTACACTCTGTGATAGTTTTAAATGCAAAATGATAGAACTTTAACCATAATAAACATTTCAATACCTTAGAAGACAAAAACAAATGCTGCTATCAGCAAATACCAGAAGAATGCAGAAATACCAGTCTTGACAGCAAACTGGCATTGCCATAGGAAACACTGCAAAAAGATGATCTGCTGTGTGTGCTCACTGATCCATGAGGTGCTACTGTGTTTCAACATTTATTGTAGTTTCACCTCATTTTATTTGTATTCACATGGCTTGAAATAGAGTTTAAAACCCATGTCTGATACTGTACAACACCGTTGGAGAATTCCCATCTTCTTAATAAACCTCCAAACTTTACCAAAAGACCCAATTCATTAGGATAAATGACAATGGTTTGGGGAAAAAAAGAAACAAGAAAAAACACTCACTTTCCAAGAAATCAGAGATGAGCTTAAACCGATCCTCAGTCGACTGATTCAAGCAGAGATCTGGTTCTTTTTTCCTGAGATAACACAGGGGGAAAACAAGAATGACATGAATGTGTGATCCAGGGCATGGCCATCTCTACACTAACAGGAAAATAGGTGGAGCCACGTTTAAAACGTAGTTCAAAAACAGTCTTTTAACGTCATTTTGTTTACACAGACCAAAGATTGCAACACATCGCTCCTACTCACAATTTATGAACGCCTTTCAACAAAAACACCCCATCTTGAAAATCGTTGATATTTAGCTCTCGGTCGGTCAATTTCAGGCTGTTGAACTGTCAAAAGATGTTTTCACGAGGTACCGTTAATGACAAGTTAGTTAAAAAGCAGCATCTCGAAAAGATGATTAAATAGGTTACCGATGTGTGTGATCAACTTACCCAGGCGAGAAGAGACTTAACGCCTACATTAATGGCCATTTTGGCTGTTGCTTGCTCACAAAGCGTTTGCAACCTGGAAGCGTAAAAAACAGTAACGTTACGTGACTGTACTCCTCACAACTGTAACAAATGAGCCAAGTTAGCCGTTTTAAATTAACGCTAGCTAATGCCGTCAATAGAGTAAAAGTTAAACTTATGGCACCACTTAATTTTCCCTGAGAACGCTTGTTATATCAGCTAACTTTACTGCTAATTGCAGAATATCCAGCTAACTCAAGGCGTAACATTAACCTATACGTCTAACTAAGGTAAACTAAACTAAATCACGTATTCAGGCGTTGACCTACCTTAACAGCCAAGTATCTTAGCCCCTTGTAACCCCTTTTTTACAGCTTTAAGCCGTTTATTTGGGACGAGGTCCTGCCTAAATCAACTCGCGTTATTGAGATATCGAGCTAGCACTGGAAATAAACATGATCCTCGGAACTGCGTGCACAAGCAGACAAATTCAAATGGGTCGTTGAAGATTGAACCAGCCAATCCCCTTTCACTCAACGGCGCATGTGAAATAGCAGGACGCTGATTGGTTTAATGCTCGGAACGCGGAAGGTAGTGAACAGAGAGGGAATAAAGATGCGAGAGAAAAATCCCACACTCACTTTCACCGTTGTTTAAATACCGACTCTGTATTTCCCTTTTGCCTTACACTTATTTTATTTCGTTGTCCTAAAGCAATGGTTCGTGGTTTTGTAAGGTACTAACAGCCTATTGTGAATAATAAATATTTAAGTTGAAAACAAATTTGTCTTGCAGTTGGTCCTAGTGCACTTGCACAACGAACGTAACAATGACGCTTTTCCGGACAACTTGTTAAAATGAAGTTCAAACTTAAAATGTATGGATATGTATATAATTAATACAATTCGTGAATCCTTGTTGTGTAATATTGTTTAAAGTATATGTTGGCAATTGTTTTGTTTTTTTTGCATGTCATTATTTGTAGATGTGCGCATGTGCATTGCTTTCGCTATAGCGGACACGTTTCCTATAGACGTGAAGATTACCTTCTGATTATAGTTTCCCATTTACTAACAAAGAATTGTTGACTTAGTTTTTATTTACGTATCTTTACACTCTCTAATCCCTAAATATCCACATTTTACATACACAAATAGTAGCCTGTACGAAAGCACAATTTCATAGAGGAGAATGCAGAGTTTGGCAATTCTAACTACAATTCCCATAATATAGTTGTTCGTTTCCTTGGAAACGAGTTGTTGTCTAGAACTTGCCACATTTTCAGGGTATGTGCATGGTCTTTTTTGTCAGGATAAAAGTCAAATCGATAAATGTTTTTCAAAATGTTATGACGCTTGCTAAGGAATTAATATAGTAGCTACCGCTATCAGAAATTTCTTGGACCTGATGTTAGTGAGCTAACAACTAACATGCTGGGATCGTAATGCATGAGCACCTTTTAGAAGCGACGGAGATGTGCAATATTGTCTGCCAAAGGGAGTATTGTTTATGTGGGCCTGTGGGACTATGAATGTGCATGGCATAGTGGACTATAAAGTTCAAGTGTAATATTTAAAAAATACATTGGCATACACGATAAAATGAATGATCTGTCCAGGGATGTAGTGGAGAGGTAAACCCACTTGAGACACTTAGTTTACCCACCTTTTTATTTTCAGAATAGAGGTTATCATCCTTTTCAGGCTGACATGAATCTTTATAAATTCTGTCTATCTGTATTAAAATAGGGTATTTTAGGGGTAAAAACACATCCATGATTTTTCTGAACATCTAATTGATTCAGATGTAAAATGCTGGTTTTGATTTTTGTGTTTGTTGTGTTTCTCACACAGGTGAGCGACCCAGCTGGAGGCTGGAACATGTACGGAGCTCCAGTGGATTTATCATTCAGATGCATCAGCTCTATGGCAGGTATACCCCAACAGAAATCCCTGTAATATCCCCACAGGGTCTTATAGTGTTCTCAATAGTGACTTTACAGTGAGTGATCTTATTATGGTATTTTTTTTTTTATCTCCAATGGTATCACTATAATATTCCCTCTAATTCTCCTATAGGGATTTATCATATGATTACTACATCCTTAGGAAGGATTTGTCATTTTCAACACTTTTCAACACTCTAGTTTAGGACCCATATTTCCATTACTCTTTAACATGAGTGACATAAGTTAATAACAAAATATTAAGTCAGTTTGTGTTGTTATTAACAAATGTTGTGTTAAAAATGTGTTGTCCCAAATAGACACACTGATGTGTCCTCCATGAAAGCATCATGGGTTTGTTAATCAGGGGTTCATTTTCAGCCAGTGTCCCCACTAAGAATATGCATCTGTTTTTGTCATGTGTGGATACTACCAGACATGAACTGCCTCATATGTTGTCACGTTGCACTGCACATTTTGTGTCCCATTTGGGGAATGGGAATAAAATGTGAAAGCAACTGTCTGTTCATATTACCCCGGTTTAAGTAAAAGTAGACATATCAATGCAATGCAATGCAATACTACTCTGGTAAAGGTAAGAGTCTATTAATCAAAATTGTACTTGAGCAAACATATTGAAGTATTTGGTACTAAATGTACTCAAGTATCACAAGCCAGATAGTTCCTCATATTTCTTTGCTGGGGAACACTCGTCTTCAGTTGAATAGACCCTAGGAATTAAACAGAAGTGGCCAGTGGTCCATTTTTTGCTTGCTCCACTGCAATGCATAATTTTCAATGAACTGATCAATTTTCAAAATATAAATAAAATATTTTTCTTCATAACTACCAACTGCAGGTGAGCTGAAGTAAAAAGTGTGATATCTGCTTTGAAATGTAGTGCTGCAAAACTATAAAGTTACCCAAAATGGAAATGCTCAGCTAAAGCACAACCTAAGCCAGTACTTGAGTAAAGGTACTTAGTTATTTTATTCCCCGTTTCAGATGCACTGAGAGAGGAGTCCAGCGGGGGTCTGCGGCCTTTGAAGAGAAATTCTGAAAACAAGTACCTGAGTCGCTCCCTGCGTCTCAATAACAACATCATCACTGACCTGAGCAGCCTCCATAACACTGTCGCCCACTTCCTGGCTGAGCCATCACAGCTCGCCTGGCTGGACCTCTCCTTCAACGACATCTCGCACATAGACCCAGTGAGCTTTCTCGCTCTGTGGCTCGCTTGCTTGCATGTTTGCATGTTTGCCTGCTCACTGCTAACCTCATTCGTTTTGACACATACAGTACACACAGATATAATGTGGACCAACTGTAACAGGATTTATATGTTGATGTATACTTTTATTGTGATAGCATTTCTTTTCTTTGCATTTCTCCCTCAAATCTAACTAGAGAAAAATAATGTTAACAAGATACTGTAATGGCTGTTTTTTACTACATTCACACAGGGTGCCTTGCAGGTCCTGAAAACTACAGTTGTTCTGTACAGGTCTACAGGTTGTTTTCATTTTCACGTTTTCAAATGGGAAATTGGTCTTATATTTCATTCTAACTAGCATTAAAAGTCTTAAAGTCTTAAATTTAAGTTGATGAAACTTGTGTGTGTGTGTGTGTTTGCATCCCAGGTGTTGTGCGAGCTGCGGGAACTGCGTGTGTTGTATCTTCATGGCAACAGCATCTCTAATCTGCCAGAGGTGGAGAGGCTGGCAGTGGTCCCTCATCTACGCACCATCACCCTACATGGAAATCATATAGAGCGCGTGGAAGGCTACAGGTAGAGACTCTTTCTTTCTGTTTTCTCTCTTTAACTTAAACACATTTCCACACAGATATACTCGCAAATTCCTCCACTCTTTAACTATAAGATGTTGTAATATGTTTTTATTTCTGGGGCATTATTTCTGCATTATAATAAGACCTGCCATTATCGAGCAGAAGAAGCATATTTCTAAGCACCCAGTAGTGACTTTGCTAACTACAGGACCTGATATAGTGGTCACTGTGGTCACACTGGGGGACGTTTACAATCTGCAATTACATTGATGTGTGTGTGTGGGGGCGTGGGGGGAGGGTGGGGGTGGGTGCCTGCATGCATGCGTCCGTACGTGTGTGTGTGTGTGTGTGTGTGTGTGTGTGTGTGTGGATGTTAAAATGGATGCTAGATTGGCATGTAGGTGAACAGCATTTTAACAGGTGCTTAAATGGAGCAGATACCAAGCTCATATTACATATCCTGTTCTAGTTTGCGTAGCAACACCATTTACACACACACACATGCAAAGAGAGAGAGAGAGAGAGAGAGAGAGGAGGGTGAAGAGAAAGAGAGAGAGAAATGCTGCCAGGAGAAAGAGAGCAAGAGAGAGTTTCCAACAGAGAGAATGATCACACTTGTTATTGGTTGTTAAAACTCTGATCCAAAAAACTGATCCCTCATGCTTCAATACAGCTTTTTGATTTCATTTTTAACTAATTCATAGTATAATCTTATGTGAAGTACTAGGAAACTACAGTACTACTTAATCTAGACTGAAAGAGATCTTCCTCATCCAACTCTAACATGCATTATGGTTGTGAAGCACACAAAACATCCACCTGGATTACAAAATAAATTGCCGTGTATGTGTGTTTAGGAGTCGTGTGATTTCTGCCCTGCCTCAGTTGAAGACGATGGATTTCAGTGTTGTAACACATCAGGAACGAGTCATGGCAAATATCTGGCATCACCGCAGCAACTGTGGCAAAACTGCCAGGAAGGACGTCCAGTGAGTGAGATGGCTCGTGGCCAGGATGGCATATTGGACTCATAGTTTCACTAGTATATCACGCGCTCCACATTCACAGCTGGAAAACAACCCAATGAAGTGTCTGTCTTAAAAATACACACACAAAGTTTGTGCATCAAGACCAAGACATCACGGTTTATGTTGAAAGTCTTTAATGAATTAATTGAACAAAAACAACAGAATATCTTAAAACTTTTTGGTACTAGCCTAAGAAATTACAAACATAATTCAGGTAGTATTATGTATTTTGAGTAACAAACAAAAATGACAAAAAATGCCAAGAGCACACTGCAAAAAGCTCAAATTAAATGTCTTGTTGAAAAATAATCACAGCCTTGCAGATCATCCCTTTACAGACCCAAGAGAGGCTCACCCTGCTCCCTGCCCATGCACACAATGTGCGCTCATCCAAAGAGCAAAATACATTTAAAACACAATAAATAATCAGAACAGAGGTCATGGATCATTTCATCTGTGGCGGGACTGTTATCGCTCTCCCATACTGCTACAATGGTTAGTCTCTGATTAATATGAGTAATCATATTACAATCTGCAGATAGATGCTTTGTTTAAAAAGCTAACAAACTCGGGAGTTAAAAGTGTTCTTGTGTTTCATAAAAACTTTTGCAATCCTCACAAGACCTTAGCCAATCCTGACCAGTAAACTCTCTACAAAAGGGAAGCTTCATACAATCCATCTCCAGTTTTTTTACTGAATCAGAACATTTTGTACAAAGAAGGCGTCAATGCACATTTACTGCCCCTGCATCTACGCACCCTAACCCCATCCTGTTCCACATGCCTCCATTGCTATTTAATATGTGAAGTTTGGGATATGAATCAAAGGGTTTACCGGCTTAATTATTTTAGTGCTAGAAAACTGCAAAGTGGAAGCGTGTTACTCTCTGTAAACTCAGGCAAACGTGCCTTAAGAAAGCTCCCATGTATGCCCACCCCCAGTGACATTAGTTGTCCCACCCAGCACCCCTGCTCCTGTCCTCACCCAGCACAGGACACCAACCCTGACACCATGTACAGATCACCCGTGATTTTGCCTCAAGAGGAATAACAAATGACTGACAACCAACCCAACCGGTTTCAATGTCAGTTTTCAATGTGAACCAAATTCACTGACACATTTGTTGGGATTCAAATGACTTTGACTGATTTCAGTTTAATGATTGGTCTGGGTTGTCATTAGATGTGTTTCTTAGTGCAGTATGCCAGACCCCTCTGGTATGTTTGAAGGCCAGTCTGGTCTGCGTACATCAAACACAATAACAGGGTTATTTAGTATTACATCCTTCCAAATTACAGTGACAATTTAACTACAATATTTTTTGACTACCATATTTTCATAGTTTGGCTGTGCTAGGAGGACTGAGGAGTGGACAGTGTCATCACAGGAAGTCAGAACAGGGTTTGGACACACGCAGTGAAAATCTTCAACAATGTGGTGAATTCTTATCATGCTATGTGGGTAAAGCATGACTGTGCCATTGCACTCCCACTTCCAAGCTCATGTGATGTTTCCATGATGACACAGACTACTCCTCCTATTTCCAGTTCTTGTATTCCTCAAGTCCTTCTTAATAGAGACTGGATGAATTAATAGACTAATAGTCCCACCAGCCTGGTGCCCAAAATCCTTAAACTCCCTGGTGAGTATACATTCTTCTATGGCTGTGGCGTAGAGCTGGGCCCTGCTTGCCTGGTTGTCTAACTACAGAACAGGCCAGGGAAGCTTCACCTTTGAAGCCAGAGCAAACACCAGCAGCAGCCCGAATATTCATTAGCATACACCGTCACTCAAAACAAAACATACACACCTTAAAAAAATAAACAACTGAGACAGTCCTGACAACCATTTATCTTCACTGGACATCTTAAAAATCCTAGACAGGCAGGTCATGAAGGAGGATGAGTGATGATTTTTCCAGAGGTGGTTCTGATAAATGATGTGATTCAGTCTTTAGGTAGAGAGGAGGCCTGGTTGTTGCAAATCTCAGATCACACCCTATTGGCCCATCTAGACTATCTTCCATTGCCCATTAGCCAATGAGTATTTGCTATTGACCCAGAATGAAGTACAGTATAGGATGGCCATAGGGTGCAATATGAAGTGCACTTCTAATCGTCTGTCTTTGTAGCTGCTAGAGGCATAGCTAAGAAGCACAGGGACCAAGATACTTGGATACAGGGTGGGCTGTGGAGGTGAGGAGGCAGGAGTGACAGAGAGAGAGAGGGATGGGGAGTAATATGCAGGCCAGAGGAGCAGAATCAGGGAATGGCAAACTGAACCACCAGTTCTTCTTTCGCATCCACCTTGATCTGAGAGATTGCACTGTAAGCGTAGGCTGCTATCTTGGACACCTGCAAAATGGAAGAAGACAGTAAGAGTTAATGCACAAATACATACTTCACGAAACAAAAGGAAATAGTATGTGTTAACTGTGAGTGTCCATCAGTTTTTGCCTATTTTGTACAGAAAAACCCACATTAGTCAGCATAAAGAGCCATTTCAAGTCACACTTGCACACCATGAAATACCACACAGCTCCCCATGTTCCATACTGTTTTCAAAAGAGTATCTCTCCATTGCAAAATGAAACTAACAAGGAAAAGACACAAGTATGAAGGAAAATATACTAGAGCTGGTCACTCATTCTCTGGTCACTCTTATATATTACAATATCTGCTGCTGCATGATTACCTGTTGAACATCTGAGTATGGCACCAGGTCGCTAGCAAGCACTTGGTGGGGCTGGCTGGTGAGGGAGGGGAGAAGATGGGCTTTCTTCTGGGGCAGACTGTTGCTCAATACAGCCAGCTTTGTACTGAAACACAAACAAAAAAGCTTGTTTAGTCCTGAAACATGCAAAGATTGACCTCAGGAGAAGTACATTTATCAAAGCAGACCTGTCTAACAAACGGGCACATTGAATTTAAATATGCAGCAATGCAAAAATATATTCTGTTAATTGTGCACAATCATTTGAAGTTCTTTGCTAATGCGAGCAACTAAATGATTTCTGACCGCAAATTACACTTTACAGGACTTTTTGCAATATATGTGTATGCATATATGTATTATTTCAGTCATCAGGACCCATCTGAACCCAGTGAGCTTCTACTAGACAATATAGCAACTAACAACTAATAACGCCACATAACATACATACAGCACCGAACTGAAGTCAGCATCTTTTAATCAAATAGTCATACCATCTCAAAGGCTTTCAGGTCATCATTTTAAAGCCAATCTTTGTCCAGACAAGACAAATATAACCATACTCATGCCCATGAACAGACACAGGATATGACTTGGACAACAACAATAAAAATGATTAACAACAGAAGAAGTGCAAGAAAACTTGATGAAATGAAAAGGAGTGTTATGTCCCAAAAACCTGAAATCTTTAAAGAAGTGAAACGTTAACGTCAAACATTACATAGCTGATGAACCACCTACCTGTACTGCCGAGCTTTGTCCATGTATTCATGCTGCTCCATCATGACAGAGTCGGCAGCCGAGACATCAATGATGTTCCTGCAGAAAGAGAAAGGGAAAACAATGGGAACCATTGGTTAAGGGAACACATTACAGCCCGAGTGTGGAATGTGACTAAATACATGTGAATTACTGCTTTATTATCAACAACTAACTACTCAACGCCCCAAGTCTGGCTAATCTGCATGTTTGTGTGTGTGTGTGGACAGAAGGTGTGTCATACTGTGCCGTCTTGGTGAGGATGGATGTGAGGAGGGCCTGTTCGTCTGTGCGCGCCGAGGGGACGTTGGCAGGGGTCCATTCTGTGCCATTTGGGGGTTTGCTGTCAGGGTTGGGGGGAGGGATCAGCGGCTTACGTTCATCAGGATCCTGGGACACGGGAAACATCACAGTCCATCAGAAAGTACATGTATGGTGGGGATTAAATAATAAATCTTTCCAGCCAGGGACATTATTATGACAGCACAAACAGTAAACATAAAAACAAGAAAACAGAAATCCCCTTAGGAAAAGAATGGGAGTTGTGTGCCCAACAAAACTGAAATCCTAAAAGAAGACATTACATTAATAACACCTTTGTTAAAATTCTTAGGTGGCCAGGTATGTGTCAATTGAACAATCACAGATAACCACAGTGTCTAAGGGAGAAACACATGATAACATTTATCTTTTTTGATTACTAAATCAAAACCTGTCACGGCATCACCATTTTCAGGTTAGTCAACTTCTTCAAAATGGTGTAAAGCTTTTTATTTGAAAATACATAATTGTAGTTGGTTTTATTAAATTTCACAATAACGGCCAATACAAGTAATAGTCAACCATCACCTGAGCTTGAGTCTCTGGTAATACTCTCCATGAGGGAAGAACTGATTTGTTTCCAGAAACCAAAAGTAGCTATTTTTGCTGCAATGGGACTTTGCAGCACTTATGACGTAACACGCATCAGGGAGAAGTAGTCCTGCATATGAATCTTGGTGTGAGATAGAGGGCCTGTTTTACGGCAGTGCAGTGGTAGCAACTTGACCAATATTCTTTGCAACCTGATTGATCACGAGTTTGGGTCTAGGAGCAATACATTACCTGTGGCTCTGCTGATCGTGTGCAAAAGGTGAGACTGACTTCAAGGTGACCACAATATAGCCGACGTAAAAATCTGACTTCTCCTTTTAAACATGTTGGTTAACATCCGCACTTGTACAGTAATACCAGGAGAGCTAGGTTTTTTATACTACTTACTAGCTGGATTGCCTGCCCTGGGCCAGGCCTTAAGCTAACAACCAAGTTGCAGCTGCTTAATGTTAGGTTTCAAATTCACTTTCATTTCCAAATCACGCCTCCTCTTAATAACGCTGATCCAGTTTGACACAATAAACTTTAAAAAAGAAAAACATCCACGGGAAATAAAATGACCTCAGGTAACGTTACTTTGTTTCCTTGTGAATTCTTGTGTTTCGCATGATAGCATTCAACCTTAGCTCGCTAGCTAGATAGCTACCTGTTCTGTTGTCTCGTTTTCGCTGCTGTAACAGCAACCCATGGCGTCCGCGGGGCGGTGGGCGCTCTGCCGGCCGACACAACCCCACCTTCCCTCTGCAGTAAACTGTCTACCAAGAGAAACGACCTGTCTCCGTCCTTCACAACAGGCGTCCAACTTCTTTCCTGGTTGGTTTCTTGCTACTAGCAAGCTACTGTCAACAGCACCTCCTCGGACGAGGTATCACATGACGGCAGCTCTGGTGCAACAACACAGCGACCACTTCCGGTTTTTGAGAAGCCGCTGTGACCCTCAACACGTGACAGTGGATTTTTTTTACGAAAGAGGGAACTGAGCGTTATTTTTGAACAGCTCTCACACACACACTACTACAACCTCACATCTAAACACATATATACTTTTATATAATAATATACTTATTTTCTTTGTTTTTATTTATATATTTGCATTTATTATGTGTTTTAAGTAATCAATAAAGCTGTTTTTAAATATATTATTGCAATCAGTGCAAGAGTTTTTCCAAAAGGTTTAGAGAACATAGGTGCCTTGGTCCACATGTGCCCTCCGTCCTCCAGCCTCTTGGGTCCATCTGCCTGCCTGCTTTCCCCCTTCCAGAACTTCTGCATGGATAGAAAAGGGTAAACACCCTGAGCTATCCCTCCAGGATGAAGAACTTTTAGTCTAGTCTTATTTCCGAAGGAGCATTGATGGTGAGCAATTTATTGTGGTGAAAGTATTAAGCAACAAACAAACATGAAATAGCATATTTTGTGAAATTGAAACATTGTTAGATGAAATCAAGCACTTTCTTTCTAAATCCTATAACCAAGAGATCAGAGCGATCTAAATTACGACTAATAAGGCTTGTTTTTGCACACGTCTGCTCTCTGGCAGAGGATGAAAGGGTCTCAACCCCAGGCTGAGTCTGATGACAGATAGAGTGCCACACACACCACCTCCACACTACAGCACTACACGATAGAAACCGAGAGGGAGGGGGTCTGGAGTCACTTTGGCCTTCACGATTCACCCTATTTTTTAGTCTTACACAAAAACATGACTAAAATCAGTCTTATTGTACTGAGATAGACTCACAACAGCTGTGCCCAGAGAACAATTGGATGTAAAGCGTCATCTCCGTCTGCTTTTGTCCCTAAACTATATAGTTTACAACGGGAATGCCGACTTTAACAAACAATAGCTCATTGGTGTTAATCACAGGGGAGACGCCGTTAACCCCCACCTACACCGCGAAGTGTGGAGGCGTCACCACACTACAGGAACCAGTCCGGCAGGATGGGATGACTGGGAGGTGCCTGCCCTCTCATTTACCCCCATTTCTCCCCCACCTCTTCGTTTACACCTACAGGCAGGTTAAGTCTAGACGGCGAGGCGGAGTGTAGCTGCGCGGCGAGTCTGTTATCGTCCCCCGTGCCAACAACAACAAACCAGCCATGTCTATGTATGTTATAACGTTAACTTTTATGAGCCTGAGTGTGGTCTCTTATGCTTCTGACTTATCTCCTGCTCAGTTCGGCTCGCCGCCCCTCGGTTTCAGCTCCTCTGTCCGCTCGGTGTGTAAAACCATCCCGAGCACTTTGTCCCTGTGCCACGGGATCGGGTACAGGCAGATGCGGATCCCCAACTTGCTCGGCCACGACTCGCTGAGGGAGGCCCAGCAGCAGTCGGCGACCTGGCTGCCCCTGGTCTCCAAGCTCTGCCACCGGGACACCAAGAAGTTCCTGTGCTCGCTATTTGCGCCGGTGTGCCTGCCAGAGTTGAGCGGACCGGTGAGCCCTTGCAGGGGCCTGTGTGAGGCCGTGAGGGACGGCTGCGTGCCCGTGATGAGCGCGTTCGGGTTCCCGTGGCCCGAGATGTTCAACTGCAGCCGGTTCCCGCGCGGGACCGAGCTCTGTATCCCGGCAACCGGAGAGCTGGAGGCGAGCACGAGAGAGGAGACCAGGCACGAGGAAGCGTCAAAAGGTCAGTGAACGGTTTCTGTCAAGAGACTGGCGCTACTGGG
This sequence comes from Hoplostethus atlanticus, assembly GCA_034670405.1. Lineage (NCBI taxonomy): Eukaryota > Metazoa > Chordata > Actinopteri > Trachichthyiformes > Trachichthyidae > Hoplostethus > Hoplostethus atlanticus. The sequence continues at coordinate 15,828,355 of JAXDDX010000003.1, forward strand.
TGCGTTGCGTAAAAAAAGAAGAAAAGTAATTCGATTCTAGGCTAAAAAAAATAGGCTACCTAGGGTTTAAAAGTGAAATGTTAATGGACGTCTCAGAAGATTTAAGCATTATCTTGTACATCCTGCCCTACCACCTCTACCAATAGCCCTTCCGCGCGCGCACACACAAAGTCATCTAACCCCGTCTCCATTTCATCACCAGGGAGCGTTATCTGTGATGCCTGCAGTCTGGCTGCTGAGGGGGAGACTGACATCCAGGACAACTTCTGCCAGAGTCCATATGGTGAGAATAGTCAAAGATAGCTGGCTTTTCTTTTGTGAATAGAATTGCACCTTTATCCATTGCTGTTGGTTTTGTCAGAATTGGATTACACATGAAAGCATGAAAACTTGTTTCTCACCACACAGACCACAGAACTGATTGTCTACTCGTACAGCTGGCTATTTTGTCCTTGCACATACATGTATAATGTGTCAGAAACGACACATGATTAATAGGTGTTCTCTTTGTCTGTCCTAGCCTTTAAGCTGCGTCTGGGAAGTGTCTCAACGGTAGGAGGGGATCGTCAGCTGGTCCCTCTGGGCCGGAGCCGCATCCTGAGGTGGGCTGGTGGGGCCGCCGAGAGGGCCGAGGGGGTTGGAGGGGCAATGGCGCACAACGCTCTGTGGCTGCAGGAAGGAGCCGCCTGCACTTGCCCCGGTCTGGACTCTGACGAGACGGAGGGGGGACGTTCAACAGGACGTTCGACAGGACATTCGACAGGACGTTCGACAGAAGGAGGGAAGGGGGAGGGAGAGAAGGGAGAAGGGAAGGAGGGGAACAGGGCTCTAGGTGGATGGTACCTGGGCCTGGCTCAGGCAGAGGAGGGAAGGCTGGTGCTGGCTCGGCTGGTGAGGTGGACCAGAGAGGACAAAGAGCTGAAGAGGTTCATCAGGACTCTCCTCAAACAATCCTGTTTAGAGCCATAGACAAACAGTTTTGTCATTGCAGTTTTCAGTGGCATCCATGTTAGCTCTGCAATCCTGTCCTGTTGCTGTTTGATTACTAAATCAAAACCTGTCACGGCATCACCATTTTCAGGTTAGTCAACTTCTTCAAAATGGTGTAAAGCTTTTTATTTGAAAATACATAATTGTAGTTGGTTTTATTAAATTTCACAATAACGGCCAATACAAGTAATAGTCAACCATCACCTGAGCTTGAGTTCTCTGGTAATACTCTCCATGAGGGAAGAACTGATTTGTTTCCAGAAACCAAAAGTAGCTATTTTTGCTGCAATGGGACTTTGCAGCACTTATGACGTAACACGCATCAGGGAGAAGTAGTCCTGCATATGAATCTTGGTGTGAGATAGAGGGCCTGTTTTACGGCAGTGCAGTGGTAGCAACTTGGCCAATATTCTTTGCAACCTGATTGATCACGAGTTTGGATCTAGGAGCAATACATTACCGTGGCTCTGCTGATCGTGTGCAAAAGGTGAGACTGACTTCAAGGTGACCACAATATAGCCGACGTAAAAATCTGACTTCTCCTTTTAAACATGTTGGTTAACATCCGCACTTGTACAGTAATACCAGGAGAGCTAGGTTTTTTATACTACTTACTAGCTGGATTGCCTGCCCTGGGCCAGGCCTTAAGCTAACAACCAAGTTGCAGCTGCTTAATGTTAGGTTTCAAATTCACTTTCATTTCCAAATCACGCCTCCTCTTAATAACGTTGATCCAGTTTGACACAATAAACTTTAAAAAAGAAAAACATCCACGGGAAATAAAATGACCTCAGGTAACGTTACTTTGTTTCCTTGTGAATTCTTGTGTTTCGCATGATAGCATTCAACCTTAGCTCGCTAGCTAGATAGCTACCTGTTCTGTTGTCTCGTTTTCGCTGCTGTAACAGCAACCCATGGCGTCCGCGGGGCGGTGGGCGCTCTGCCGGCCGACACAACCCCACCTTCCCTCTGCAGTAAACTGTCTACCAAGAGAAACGACCTGTCTCCGTCCTTCACAACAGGCGTCCAACTTCTTTCCTGGTTGGTTTCTTGCTACTAGCAAGCTACTGTCAACAGCACCTCCTCGGACGAGGTATCACATGACGGCAGCTCTGGTGCAACAACACAGCGACCACTTCCGGTTTTTGAGAAGCCGCTGTGACCCTCAACACGTGACAGTGGATTTTTTTTACGAAAGAGGGAACTGAGCGTTATTTTTGAACAGCTCTCACACACACACTACTACAACCTCACATCTAAACACATATATACTTTTATATAATAATATACTTATTTTCTTTGTTTTTATTTATATATTTGCATTTATTATGTGTTTTAAGTAATCAATAAAGCTGTTTTTAAATATATTATTGCAATCAGTGCAAGAGTTTTTCCAAAAGGTTTAGAGAACATAGGTGCCTTGGTCCACATGTGCCCTCCGTCCTCCAGCCTCTTGGGTCCATCTGCCTGCCTGCTTTCCCCCTTCCAGAACTTCTGCATGGATAGAAAAGGGTAAACACCCTGAGCTATCCCTCCAGGATGAAGAACTTTTAGTCTAGTCTTATTTCCGAAGGAGCATTGATGGTGAGCAATTTATTGTGGTGAAAGTATTAAGCAACAAACAAACATGAAATAGCATATTTTGTGAAATTGAAACATTGTTAGATGAAATCAAGCACTTTCTTTCTAAATCCTATAACCAAGAGATCAGAGCGATCTAAATTACGACTAATAAGGCTTGTTTTTGCACACGTCTGCTCTCTGGCAGAGGATGAAAGGGTCTCAACCCCAGGCTGAGTCTGATGACAGATAGAGTGCCACACACACCACCTCCACACTACAGCACTACACGATAGAAACCGAGAGGGAGGGGGTCTGGAGTCACTTTGGCCTTCACGATTCACCCTATTTTTTAGTCTTACACAAAAACATGACTAAAATCAGTCTTATTGTACTGAGATAGACTCACAACAGCTGTGCCCAGAGAACAATTGGATGTAAAGCGTCATCTCCGTCTGCTTTTGTCCCTAAACTATATAGTTTACAACGGGAATGCCGACTTTAACAAACAATAGCTCATTGGTGTTAATCACAGGGGAGACGCCGTTAACCCCCACCTACACCGCGAAGTGTGGAGGCGTCACCACACTACAGGAACCAGTCCGGCAGGATGGGATGACTGGGAGGTGCCTGCCCTCTCATTTACCCCCATTTCTCCCCCACCTCTTCGTTTACACCTACAGGCAGGTTAAGTCTAGACGGCGAGGCGGAGTGTAGCTGCGCGGCGAGTCTGTTATCGTCCCCCGTGCCAACAACAACAAACCAGCCATGTCTATGTATGTTATAACGTTAACTTTTATGAGCCTGAGTGTGGTCTCTTATGCTTCTGACTTATCTCCTGCTCAGTTCGGCTCGCCGCCCCTCGGTTTCAGCTCCTCTGTCCGCTCGGTGTGTAAAACCATCCCGAGCACTTTGTCCCTGTGCCACGGGATCGGGTACAGGCAGATGCGGATCCCCAACTTGCTCGGCCACGACTCGCTGAGGGAGGCCCAGCAGCAGTCGGCGACCTGGCTGCCCCTGGTCTCCAAGCTCTGCCACCGGGACACCAAGAAGTTCCTGTGCTCGCTATTTGCGCCGGTGTGCCTGCCAGAGTTGAGCGGACCGGTGAGCCCTTGCAGGGGCCTGTGTGAGGCCGTGAGGGACGGCTGCGTGCCCGTGATGAGCGCGTTCGGGTTCCCGTGGCCCGAGATGTTCAACTGCAGCCGGTTCCCGCGCGGGACCGAGCTCTGTATCCCGGCAACCGGAGAGCTGGAGGCGAGCACGAGAGAGGAGACCAGGCACGAGGAAGCGTCAAAAGGTCAGTGAACGGTTTCTGTCAAGAGACTGGCGCTACTGGGTGCGTTGCGTAAAAAAAGAAGAAAAGTAATTCGATTCTAGGCTAAAAAAAATAGGCTACCTAGGGTTTAAAAGTGAAATGTTAATGGACGTCTCAGAAGATTTAAGCATTATCTTGTACATCCTGCCCTACCACCTCTACCAATAGCCCTTCCGCGCGCGCACACACAAAGTCATCTAACCCCGTCTCCATTTCATCACCAGGGAGCGTTATCTGTGATGCCTGCAGTCTGGCTGCTGAGGGGGAGACTGACATCCAGGACAACTTCTGCCAGAGTCCATATGGTGAGAATAGTCAAAGATAGCTGGCTTTTCTTTTGTGAATAGAATTGCACCTTTATCCATTGCTGTTGGTTTTGTCAGAATTGGATTACACATGAAAGCATGAAAACTTGTTTCTCACCACACAGACCACAGAACTGATTGTCTACTCGTACAGCTGGCTATTTTGTCCTTGCACATACATGTATAATGTGTCAGAAACGACACATGATTAATAGGTGTTCTCTTTGTCTGTCCTAGCCTTTAAGCTGCGTCTGGGAAGTGTCTCAACGGTAGGAGGGGATCGTCAGCTGGTCCCTCTGGGCCGGAGCCGCATCCTGAGGTGGGCTGGTGGGGCCGCCGAGAGGGCCGAGGGGGTTGGAGGGGCAATGGCGCACAACGCTCTGTGGCTGCAGGAAGGAGCCGCCTGCACTTGCCCCGGTCTGGACTCTGACGAGACGGAGGGGGGACGTTCAACAGGACGTTCGACAGGACATTCGACAGGACGTTCGACAGAAGGAGGGAAGGGGGAGGGAGAGAAGGGAGAAGGGAAGGAGGGGAACAGGGCTCTAGGTGGATGGTACCTGGGCCTGGCTCAGGCAGAGGAGGGAAGGCTGGTGCTGGCTCGGCTGGTGAGGTGGACCAGAGAGGACAAAGAGCTGAAGAGGTTCATCAGGACTCTCCTCAAACAATCCTGTTTAGAGCCATAGACAAACAGTTTTGTCATTGCAGTTTTCAGTGGCATCCATGTTAGCTCTGCAATCCTGTCCTGTTGCTGTTGCTAAGTAACTTGTGATCATATGCAAGTTGGGATTCTGTGGTGCTAAGTAGCTTGTTATTCTATGCCTACAGGACACCTCACTGTGGCAGTGCTATGGGGGGCATTGTTGCATAACTGCAGCCAGCAGCTCTTTTTAGAGAAGGGACAGGAACATAGCTCCTACAGTTCAACCTGTCCAAACTCTTTTCATCAATAGCCGTGTCCTGCTAAGGCCTTTATCACACTAACTGGGTCTAGATTCATGTATTTTGCAAAGGACTTGCTGAATAAATCAGCAGCTTCCTGGCTCTTTGTAATTCAGTGCTGCCAAACTGTTCTAATGTGCTTCATTGTTAAAGAGGAATGTTGACAATTGGATGAAAATAGATGGCTAATGACACCAAACTCAGATACCATGTCTTTTTACACCTTGTCCATTTGAGAGCTTGATGATGGAAGGGAATAAGAAGGCTTTGACTAACTTTATAGAAGAGACAGAAATATCCACCCAGTCTTCTCTGCTTCCCTTTTAATTAAGTTTTGGTAATGATTTCAGTAGTGTGGTTTGATCTCACTGGTTACAAGAGTTATTATTTGATATATAAAACTCCAAATTCTCCAAACACAGAACTAGGATACAATAAAATATATCCTTATGGAAAAATATTTTCACCCAAATTATCACCAATTACTTTTTGCAACTATACAATTATATATAATTATGTATAATATAGCTTATTCTTTCGGCCAATGAGGTGAGACAATTCATTGGAATCCACTTCATTCCAATGCAACTTAATGTTAAATCTTTCACTAGTTATTATAAAATAAGATTTAAAGACTGAGCACAGGATTAAATGACATTTTAAGATGGACATTTTTGCAATATGTCTAAAACGTGCCTAATAGGACTTGACTGCACACATTTCAATATACGGTTGGATTGTTTGTTTTGTATATTCTTGAGAAGAGTATGTATTATATTGCATTGACCTCTGTTGGATATTACTTACTAAACAAGCTTTTGATACTTTACTCTTTGTATTTGTGTTTTTCTGGACCTTTCTACCGTGACAGTGGGTGACGAGAGAAACTGGACTCCACACACAAACAGACACACACCTGTCGATGTTAACCTGATATATCAAACGTCTGTCTCACACTGCTACTACCCCCTAATATAGGTCCTATCCTAACGAATCTAGACATAAAGCTCCTTGTGCATCAGATCCCAAATGACAAAGGCTGATATTTAACAGCTGTTGACATCATATTATATTACGACCAATGTCTGCTGATTGTAAATAATTTGAGGACATACATACACCTGATGGATGAATTATTTACATGCCCAGGTCTCTTACCTCCTCTACCACACACACACACACACATCTGCCTTCCTTCACTTGTCTCAACTGTAGTGCCACCTTCGTCTTTGCTATCGTCCTCACTGCTATTCTACCCTCGCCAAACGTTCTAGAAAGCAGGTAAGTTTGTGTGTTTGTGAAGAAAGAGTAAGAGAGACTTTCCAGAGGCAAGGTTTGTGTTTTTAATGCATCAGTTTTATATGGAGCAGGCAGCTTGTGGAGTCTACAGTTATCTGAGGCAGTAGAAAGATCTAGAGAACCTGAGATCTTTGACTATCTCATCCACCATAGAACTAGTAGCATGTTAGTGGAGCATGTTTATGTGTGGATCACACATTGACAAAAGGTATGGAGGCTTTTCTTCCAAATGTTATATATCATTTTGGGAAAATATGATACATAAATAAATATTGGAATAATATTTTGACCTGAAACTCAGTAAGTTCAGTTCAGTTATATTTCTAAAATACAGATTATTCTATCAATTAAAATGTTACTATTTTTTAAACAGTTTTATAGAATATTAGCTATTCCATGATATGCTTCACTTTTATGTTATGTATTCAAAATTATTACAAAAGCTTGTGATATATAATTATTGTGAGTGATTTTTCTGTTGTTTTGCAATTATATTTTCATGGCTTTGATCATTTAACACATGGAGTAGTGACTCTTGGTACCACAGATGCAGAGAGCTACTCTTGCTCATATTCATGAAGCATGTAGAGTGATGAGTTTGCCTCTTAAATCATAGTAAAGTTTAATGTGGTTATGTGAAATGACCAGTGATCTTATAGCAGTGCTACCTCTTTCAATGGAGATCCTGTGAATGCAAGGCCTGATTATTTTGACATTCTCAATATAGCAGAAATGGTATAGAAAATGGTATCCACCATGTTAACACCGAAAGACAAAAACTTTCCACAAGTTAATGAACCTCTCCACCCTCCTCTTGTTGCATATGAACATGTGTATAAATATGAATGACCAGTGAATGTGTTTGGGTGTCTGTTTTTCTTTGCACTTGCAAGGCAAGGATGTCTCCTGCCATCGCTCTGGCCTTCCTCCCCCTCGTGTTGACATTGATCATCCGGTACCGTTACTACTTTGTGTTGTTCTACCGGGCGGTTCTGGTGAGGGTGTGGAGGGACTGCGTCACCGGGCTGAGTCGGGAGGAACGGGTCTTCCAGTATGTTCTAACCAACGCCACCCCTGGAGACCCGGACAGCATCCTGGATGCCTTCGATGCCTGGTGCAGCAAGGTGGAGTTCATCAGCAACATTGGGCCTAAGAAAGGTGAACAGATAACTCACATTATACCGCCTTATATCACTTAGTTTATCAGCAACATTGTCCATAAGAAAGGTGAAATAACAAAATGCGGATTAACAGAACATATAAAATGGAATTAATCAGAATCCAGAAAATAGGAACTGCAATCTGTTGTACAGACACCTTTGAAAAAAGCACAGAAACTTTGCAGCTGAGCCAAGTTAAAGGGAAACCACCCTGAAACAGAAAATACAATCCTATTTTATATCTATATCCTATCTATTTTTTATACCTTTTTGTCACCGGCTCTGACCAAATTACCTAGTGTGTGTCTCCCCTGGATATATATATATATATATATACTGTGTGTGTGTGTGTGTGTGTGTGTGTGTGCGCAGGGAAGATCCTGGACCGGCTGCTGTCGGAGCAGAGCCCTCTGACTGTGCTGGAGCTGGGTGCCCACTGCGGGTACAGCACTGTGCGAATCGCCCGGGCTCTGCCTCTGGGCGCCAGGCTCTACAGCCTTGAGATGGACCAGAGGAACGCTGCCATCGCTGAGAAGATCATACGCCTGGCAGGGTTTGACGATGACACGGTGAGAGGGCCTATACACAAATTCAGCACAGCAACAACAGTGCTAGGGATACCATACTACAAATGTATGCACTCAAGAAGCACGCTGCTGTAGAGAGCTTCTGATAAAAGCACTAAATGGCATGTGTTTACTCTATTAAGGATCACACGCATTCACATTGTTGCAATTCAATTTTTTTCATTCAAATATTAAATATGGAGTGTAAAAATGACATTGTATTGGATCCATGCCTATGAAAAGCTTGGCCTTTTCAAACTATGTATGGGCCAAGTGTTAGGCTTATAAGTCAATGTGTCCTTCAGGTGGAGTTAATCGTGAATCCATCTGATGAGGTGATTCCTCGGCTGAGGTCTGACTATGGTCTGGAGAGGTTGGACTTTGTCTTCATGGACCACTGGAAGAAGTGCTACCTTCCTGATCTGCAGGTGACTGTTTCAATTGCACAGAGCAAGCTTGCAATGTTTGATGCATACATGATGCATAAGGAGCTCACAGCATATGTAAGATCAAGCCAGTGGTCGGTGGTCCATTTACACTCACTCGTTGCTTCATTTAAAAGATGGCTGCTTGAAGTCAAATGGTGTGTTATGAACTAAACACATTTTGTGTGTAAAACCTTTTTTCTTCAATGCAACTACACTAGTAACTGCATGTGGTAGATAAATGTAGCGGCATGGGGTAAGCTAGATCTAACAAATTCCTTGTATGCAACCATACATGGCAAGAAAGTGATTTTAATTCTAATGGAGTAAATGTTATGGGGAAAAAAAGTTCTGTATTAAATACTTAATAATTAATTACTTACATTCTTATATTAAAATATTATATTAAATAAATATTAAAAGTAATGTAAAAGTACCTCAAATTGCGCTGCACTGGGGCGTCCTGGTGGCTCAGTGGTCGCATACCACATAACCGCAACGTCCTGGGTTCGACCTATGTCGCATGTCATCCCTCTTCTCTCACCTGATCTTTCCTGTCTCTCTCTCTGACTGTCAAATAAAGGTAAAATGCCAAAATATAATTTTTTAAAAATTGCGCTGCAGTACCCTGTGAACCATTTCAGCATTAGCTGGGTAATTGATAACAGCAAGTGAGTGTGCTCTAAATCTTGGTTACACTAATGTGGCTGTGTGTTATAGATGCTGGAGGGCTCAGGTCTGCTGGGGAAGGGATCTATGATTGTGGCCGACAACGTGCTATTTCCCGGGGCTCCCAACTTCCTCAGACACATCCGCAGGTGCGGCCTATATGAGTGGAGGATCCACCGGGCCACACTGGAGTACATCAAGGGCATCAGGGACGGGGTGGCTGAGCTGGTGTACCAGGGAGTCAAGTAGACCAAGCAGTCAGATATCACACACACTAAGAAAAATACACTTTTAATTATTGGCAGGGGTAAAATATGGAAAAGTGAACTGCAAATGATTAAATTAAATTTGAGCCAATCAGGGACATCCTGGTGGCTCAGTCGGCTTAGATGCATTCCATGTAACGCCTTTGTCACGTCAACAACGCCCACAAATTCCAATCCTCCACCAATGACCAGACTATCTCAGTATTGGTTTTTCAGAGAGGCACTACAACCTCTGCTGTTCTATCTGGATATTTACTCTGATCACTAGCGGCCCCTCCTGGCTTAAACAACAACTAAACAGGAAAAACAAACTTTTTACTGAAAGAATCTTGTAACTATTTCTCTCATCAGTAGAGCAAGGAGCCCAATGTCTCTATATACGTGTTTACTACAAAGATGATTCACCATATAGAAATCATCATGAACAGCAATTTCATTTTAGTTTGTAATGTTTTATGTACTTTTGTATTGATAAATGTACAGAGGACAAGGGGTCATGAAAAACAGACCTGGGTTAAATTTTGTTCACACAAATGCTGAACACCACGCAAAAGCAACATTAAATGGGCATTGAGTGAATTATGGTCATAGCCTCCCAAAAGGTAATTTTTTAGCTACAACAATTTCAGATTCCCCTGCATCAGCTTTGGATTGGGTTGTAATAGCTAACTGACTGACAACAGTAGCATCTCCAAGTGTTGATAAACATATACTGGCACATAGTCTGGAGTATTTTAACCACTGGAGATGTGCTTCATTTATCTCATCCAACATTTAGACAGCCTAAAATGTCGACACATCACTGTCAACACATCACCACCACATTAAATTGACTGTTCTTCATGATTAAATAAGGAAAATGTAGGGAAATAAAAGATTTTGTCCAGTTTTAATAAAATTGAACTGTTTTTAATAAATTGTCAAAGTATCTTTTTAGACAGATGGCTCTGAACAGTGTGAAAGTAAACTGACCACAGAATCTGAAAGGACACAATGTGCATTCTTGTTTCAGTCCACATTCTTGAATGGTCAAGGCTGCTGCAGACCTTCAACAAGGTTAAAAAAAAGCTTTGTTAAAATGCATTTGACTCAGAGAGCTGATGCATTGTCCTCATATAAATAATGCTAATATACAGGCAATGTTATCAAAACTCAATGGATATTCGTTGTAACAGAGAACAGCACAAACAACATGGAAGATCCCTTGCTAACCATTATAGCACATCCAGAGGAACACTTGCTGACTGAGGTATTGTTTGTGCCAAGTCTGTTTTGGAGATTCTGAGATGAGGCACAAGACCGGAGATAGGGGGAGGTCAAAGTTCAAATTAGACACGACTCCAGGCCCAACTACTTTAAACTGATCAGTTAAGTATAAAACATTTACCAGTTTTCCCGCAGGTTCACATGTTGGCACTATAAAAACGCAGCTGAGGGAACTCTCACACGTGCACAGGCCTGCACACAAACACACATCCAGGCTTGTACTTGACACTCAACCTCTGTGAAACGGCCCCATCGGAGTCCAAAGAGTTTGAGGCTGCAGCTTGTAATCAGACACTTATGCTGGGTTTACCCCATTTACCCCCTTAAGCCTATAACAATATAAGCTTTGATTCAATATAATTTTATATATTTCCTGTTTACATAAATATGAAAATATATCTGTGCCACAGACCTAAGGGGTAGTAGTCATGTTTTGAGTGGGCAATGTAAACCCAGTCTCTGACAGCTTGGTAGGGACTCGAAAAGTCTATTGGCTTAAATCATCCACTGGTCTTGGTCCTGGTCTGCTCCCTCCATGTCCACCTGACAGACAGAAACAGAGCCAGATTAAAGAATAAACAGGATTATTTATCTGTTTAGGGAGAGAAAAGTGATGATAAACTAAAAAGAAACCAACACAATACAGTGTGATTAAGAAGCATTCACATATACTTTGCTTATTTAGTAACTGTGCCTTCAGTTCTAAAATGTGACTTCAACTCAGAAAATGTATCTCCATGATAGTTGGAAAATGAATTCCTAACAATTACACTTTCACAATTTCAGTTTGTCAATTAAATTCCTTTCAGCTAAATCACTTACATTGATTTAAATAGCATTCAGCAAACCACTTCCACTACTTTAAATACTATTCAACTCAGCAGCCAGATAAGAGCTAAGAACACATAATTACTGGGAAAACCCTGCTCCAATAACAAGAATATTAGTTCAGGTCTAAATCTCATTGTGTTGGGCATGACCCCTGACCCCTGACCTCTGACCTCATTGATCTCGCCGTCGTCAGGTGACTCGTTGTAGTCATTCATCTCATCCATGTCCTGCATGTCTTCTTCATCTTCGGAGTCTTCCTCGCTGTCCTCCTCATCTTCGTCATCTTCCTCTTCCTCCTCATCAAATGTTGGCTACACGCAGTAAGTGCAGAAGACAAACAGATGGAGGACACACACACACAAACACACAAACACAGGGATCTGAAACACAAAAACTTCTAGGTCTATACATAGGTAAATACAAGAAGAAGGCTTAAAGGATAGGAATGAGTTATTATTTGCAGCTTTTCTTGGCTATTTAAAATAAAATGTATTTTACAGTACATTATGGACTGCAACAAGCTGTCAGTTTTATGTATGGCACAGGGACCAGAAGTAGCCAGTTTTCATCTGCATCTGTTGAGATTTGTTGAGATTAGCTCAGTGGGGATGCATATCTATACACATCCCTAATGTGTTAAAGGAAAAATAAATACCTCAAAAATGGGTTTCCCAATGGGCATCAAGTTGTTGTCCTTCTCAGCAATGCTCTGTAACTAAAGTAGAGAGACACAAAACACATGACATGGAGGTGTTGAAAATGGACGTTGAAAATGAGTCTGTGGTAGAAATGCTGTTTTGTTTTGTGTTTTTGCTAATTCACGGTCTTACGTAAATGTGTATGTTCTGTGCATTTGCAAGCATGCGAGTCTTTGTACAGACACGTATGCGCACGAATGTGTGTGTGAGACAGTCTGTGTTTGCATGAATGTGTGTGACATGGTGGCACGTGCATCTGCGGTAAAGACCGAGGTTCCTCACCCAGGTTTGGTGCTGCTGTTCCTGCTGGTGCAGCTCGGTCTCGTCGACACAGGGTCGGTCCAAGTTGAACCACAGCGACTCCGTTATTCGAGGAAACAGCGATGGGAACAGAGTGGACATCTCTATCCGCCTGACTGACACACAGGGACAAAGACGCGAACTGTAATTCACATTCCGTTGGACGTATAACAAACAACATTTACACTCGAGTTTAAGGAAGTAAAAAAATAAATACTAGAATTATTTGTGGCATAAGGAGTGTTTAGGAACTATTAAATAATGCAAACAAAATCTGAATACAGCACAGTAAAGCGTTGTGATTTTCGTTACGATTTTAAGCTAAGCCTTGTTTTTGAAATGACGCGCGCACGCGGAAATTAATGCCGAGGACAATCTAGATAAATATCTCAAATCTATCTAATTGCTTCCCGTTCTCCTACACAATACAATACGAAACGTACCAGTCAGTATCTCGCCGGCTTTCAAAAAAATTCAAAACAATCTGACCGGAAGCCACTGGTGTTTCCTTGTAAATGCTCCCCGAATGCCCTGGCCCATCGTCACACTTCACAAAGGTTCTGCTTTGTTTTTCACAAGGTACAAGTGAAGCAACAAATAATCGTGTTTATATCAAGTGTGATGAAGGGATTAATTAATGATATATGATAATACAATATTTTTCAAGAATAATTATCAATCTCCCGGTCAACACCAAAGGACGTTTGTTTTCAGCCTGATCTACAATAGATACAGATGTTCAGATGAAAGAGATCAAGAACTTTTGATGACTATGAGGGATTCAAATGTCCCTAAGTAACATCTGTGAACTTGACAGTTCATTAATGATCGGATTCACGGTCAGGAAGGAACTGCACTTATTAGCCTCTAGATTAGTAGGTACAGGTAGATAGCAGGCTATAACGAAGACCCCTCCGTTATTTGTATTTTGCAGAGTTAAACTCCGCTACTTTTAACGACGCTGAAGTTAGCTTCGGATTCGCAGTTTCGGATTCGGCAGTTAGGGAAATTTAACTTACATTGCTGAGCGACGATCCTCCGTTTTTTGCACCTCTTACAAAAAACACAATACCTAGACCTGTTAAATCTGGACTAGACTATCCCAGAGAGGCTAACGATTCTTTAAAACACAGTTTCAGATTTGTGAAACCTTGATTCTATTTGTGAAAATGCAAAAAAGGGGACATTTCACTGCTTTTTTTCACATCTAGACCACATTGGACCAGGTCCAGATCCAAAACCACTATACCTAGACTTGTCAAATCTGGACTAGATTATCCCAGAGAGGCTAACGATTCTTTAAAACACAGTTTCAGATTTGTGAAACCTTGATTCTATTTGTGAAAATGCAAAAAAGGGGACATTTCACTGCTTTTTTTTTTCACATCTAGACCACATTGGACCAGGTCCAGATCCAAAACCACTATACCTAGACCTGTCAAATCTGGACTAGATTATCCCAGAGAGGCTAAAGATTCTTTAAAACACAGTTTCAGATTTGTGAAACTTTTATTCCATTTGTGAAAATGCAAAAAATAGCAATGTTGATGGATATAAATTGAAACTGCTCTTGACCTTGGCACATTCAATGTATAAGTCCACCTCTCTCCATTTCATTTTGTATTGCCATGAGGATCGCGTCTTTCTCACTTCAAAACAAAAGTACAAAAGTTATTTTTACTTTTTGAAAAACAATCAAAACATCTTCATAGATTGGTCAATTGGTTAATTTACTTTTCAAATTCTTCAACGCAAATTTTTTGGTCATATAAAACTATTTTGTAGTGTTATTTCACATGGATATCAAATGATTAAATGGCAATAAGTAGGCTTTATTCATTAAATGTAAAAGTGTTAGATTGCTGTTGCAATAAATCACAAGAATGTTTAATAAAATAAATATAGGCATACTAAATTGAAATCAGGTCTGAGTATATAAAATTATTCCCAGATGGATATGTAATTCCAAGTCACTGTGATAGATATCATGGTGACGTGAACGTTTGCCCGTTTTGGTACTGCTATTGTTCTCTGGCAAAGAAGGCACATTGGTTTGTTATTTACCTCAACAAAAGCGAATTCTTCCTCCCATGTTTCTTTAAATACCCTGTGTTCATCAGAAATGTTACGTTTTGCCGGTTTTGCCATGACTTGAGAGTAGGCGAGGCTAGACTTCCTGCACAGTTGGGGCTTTCACATGATCCATGCAAAGCGTCGGCGTCAACACCAGGTTGAGCGCGACCCCTTCACGTGGTCAGCGCCAGGAGAATTACATTACATTCATTACTTTCACACTGTCGAGTTTTTAAAATGACAGCATTCAGGAAAGAATAGAGTGGAGTTCAATTTCGGACTACAGCCCGCATCAGCCGTAGCTAACCACACCGCCAATGATCATACTAGCAGCCATAGAAGTGAATATAGACTGGCTGCATATACGACCTGTACTAAGCTGTCAACCAACCTGGTAGTCTCATCTGTAAACCAACATCATTCCATGCCACAAACTTTAGTCAGATCGTGGTATGATTTAAGCGTCATGTTGTATAACTCGGGATGCTCCGACACACATAAAACAAGTTTCTCCTCCATTGTTTTTTTTTTATGGTTATGATTATGATTATGAGGTTATGATATCAAACTGTGCTGTGATTGGTTGCGAGTCGCAGAGATCAGGGTCGCGAATGTGAAAGTTGATTATAGTTGAACTTTGAGCTCAGCGCCAGGGACTCTCCCAGCGTCTGTGCCCAGGTGCACAACGCCGACGGCGGCAGCGACGCTTGCCAAATAGGAAATGAATGGCAGTGCCAGCGCCGAGCGTTTTGGTCGCTGATCATGTGTTGGTTTATCTTCTTTGTTGATCCCACGATTGCTAAATAAGCATCTTGTGGTCAGACTAATTTAGTTTAGAAATGGTTTGTGTTCATTGAAATGAGAATATTATATTTTTATTGGCAGTTGCTATGACAATAAAAATTCAACCAAGGGCCGCAATAATATTAAACTCGGGCCGCATGCGGCCCGCGGGCCGCGTGTTGATTAGCGTGGCTCTATAGAGTAGTGTCACCTTCATGATGACAAGTAGCAACGTGTAGTCGCGGAAGAGCGGGAGGATCATAGAGACACATGCTGCCTGTAGTATTCCTATAATACACTGCCCGTCCAAAAAAAAAGTCGCCACCTGGATTTAACTAAGCAAATAGGTAAGAGCCTTCCATTGGATAATTACTGCAGTGATGAATATGTTTCAGCTGGCAACAACTTATTTAACCCTAGCTGATGCGGTGAGTAGCTGGAAGGATAGTGGTGAACCATCATCTTCGAGGAAGAAACGTGGTCGGAACAAACTCTTGGATGATCGTGATCGGAGATCACTTAAACGTTTGGTGAAATCATATCGTAAGAAATCAACAGTAGAACTCACGGCTATGTTTAATAGTGAAAGTAAGAGCATTTCCACACGCACAATGCGAAGGGAACTCAAGGGATTGGGACTAAACAGCTGTGTAGCCCTAAGAAAACCACTGATCAGTGAGGCTAATCGGAAAAAAACGCTTCAATTTGCTAGGGAGCATAAAGATTGGACTCTGGAGCAATGGAAGAAGGTCATGTGGTCTGATGAGTCCAGATTCACCCTGTTCCAGAGTGATGGGCGCATCAGGGTAAGAAGAGAGGCGGATGAAGTGATGCACCCATCATGCCTAGTGCCTACCGTACAAGCCTGTGGGGGCAGTGTTATGATCTGGGGTTGCTGCAGTTGGACGGGCAGTGTATTATAGGATTAGATATTGTGTAGTGTAGATAGTGTTATGGAAAACAATAATATAAGTGTGCTTATAATATGCTTGAAGTATAAACTGCAATAAAATATATGCATAAGTATAGTCACAGCCAGTGGAAAACTACTGAGCTGAGGGAAGTATATGTTTCCTCTTTTCCCATGATTATTAGCTGGAAGTTTATTACAACTGTTGCATTGTTATGAAAGACGGTTTTGTTGGTAATGCCAAGGACACTAGCAGTTCCTAGGAGCGCAGGACGAGTCGTAGGGAGTTAGAGCAGGATGTTCTAACTAGGATAGAAAGTACCTCTTTTCTATCAGGTGTCTGTGCACTGTTTGATTCCTTTGTCTTCACTAAACTGCCTTGGACTGTGAAAGTTTTAGTCATGTGGCTTAGCATGACTCAGCATATTAGAAAAGGTATATAAAGCTTGACTGATGTAACCTGCTTTGGCTCTCTACCCGGAACAACCCTCTTGGTTGCAAAAGGTATTGTGCCTACTTATAAGTATTTCTCTAGAATGTTTTATTAAATATTCTTAAGACATATATTGTGTTATAGCTTTATTGAGCTGTTCTCACCACTAGACAAAGTGCAATTGACTTTAAATTGCCACGACAATAGTGTGTGTTTTCCATCTCCTTTTTCAGTTAGGGCTGGCCCTGGCACAGCTACACAGATAAGGTATGTTATGTCCTCCCATAGTGGTGACCCTAAACTTTAGGTTACCTGAAACAGCATCTTTCAGCATATTCTAGCATATTCTCAGAAACAGTGTTTTACAACATTTTCCCCAAAACAGGGTTGTTTATCTTGGTACATGAGTTCTTGTTCATAACATTTTCAGCTAAATCCTCCCTTTTCGGCCTTGGTTAGAGTTTCATCCTGTCCCAGTACTTTTCCCCTGCACTTCTTCCTTGACCACCAATGTTTCCTCAACTTACAATGTGTCACACATGAATAAAAAGCAAACTGATTAAACACATAAATCAATCCCTGAAGTAAATATGAACAGGAGAAGGCAGGAGAAGAAGAGCAGTGTCTGAAATGATGGCAGATGTTAGTGGACAGAAAACAAAATGAATGAAATGATTTCTCAATCAAATGTTGATAATTGTGACAAAGTATTAACAGACAGCTTTTCACAAAAATGTCTACATATATAGATCAAAGAACAAGCACACTAATGGCTGAATTATGGTACTTCTAACACAGGCCACGGTGAAGGCTTTGGAAAAAGTGAGGAAACTGACATTGGCAGAAGCAGTGACAGAGGTTGACCGTGGCCAGTTAGAGGAAAGGTGAGAGAACATGATCTTTTTTTTTGAAAGAAGTAAATTAACCAATCTATGAAGATGTTTTGATTGTTTTTCAAAAGGTAAAAATAACTTTTGTACTTTTGTTTTGAAGTGAGAAAGACCATTTATTCTTTTTTTGTGCTATGTTTTTTTTTGTAAATAGTTTTGCTCTGGTGAATAAACACCCACTTGGTTTTGACACTTTACCTCCGCCTCCATCTCCTTCTTCGCCAACATTTCCAGCCGCTAATGGGTCAGGTCTAACACAGGCCAAAGAGCTAAAAACGCCAATAAATAGACCATGTTTTAATCGTTTTCACAACATGGCCAAGTGGGCTGACAGGTCTAGACACAGCTAAAATCATTTATGATATATACCAGACTAGCTATTCTATTTTCATTTGGAAATTATGATCAAGATGATTAATTATTTCTGCTGGCAAAATAGCATTTATGTTTGATCTGGTTTGGTTTGCAAGTTAAATTACCCACTGGCTAGCACTGTTTGGCTGTGTAGGTTAAAGGAAACTAGCCTATAATGCATATGCAACAGGGCCCTTCTACTCTGAGTCAGCAACAGTAAAATTCCTGAGAGGTTACACAAAAACTCAAAACACGATGGTGCATTTTGTTTTTATTAATATAGCCACCATTACCAGGTCATGTTGCCATGTCTCACACAAATGGCCACCATATACTACTTTGATGTGTGGGTGTGGTTTCCAGAGGTGGTGGCCTTGAGATAATCCTCAATCTCCCTCACAGTTAAGACATAATAAAACCGTGAGTCTTGCATTGCACACACATTCTCTCTCTCTCTCTCTCTCTCTCTCTCGCTCTCTCGCTCTCTCTCTCTCTCTCGCTCTCTCTCTCTCTCTCTCTCTCTTCCCCCCCCCCCCGTCTCTAGCACAAACACACATACCATTCAGACTTTGGCCTTTGAGAACATATTAATTTATGGTAGCGTGTGTCAGAGGTGACTGGAAAGATTTTTCACTTTATAGAGGAATCACGGTTCTCGTTTCAGAGTTGTTTGTAGAACGCTTATTGGTCTCGTGCAATTATCTGAATCTGTTGCCACCACAGGTATGGGTTTAATCTTTCATTATAAGAAAATACGGAACCTGTGATATGAATTGAGTTTCCAATTTCTTTTAAATGAAGAAGCGCAGGAGGGGCCTATTGAGGAATTATTAATTTATAGATATTGTTTACAACATAAAGATATAAGTATAATATATATAACGTGATATAACATAAACATTTTAATTTGATGTAATTGTTGTAATTGTTGGTGTATTATTGAAAATTTGTGACAATCAGGTGACAGTTGTTTTTTTTTCTGAAATGGATATGTTTTGGAATGATTCCTTACAGTGGTTCACAGTATACATTCACAATGTCTGTGTCTTAAATATGTCTTGAATATGCATTTGTCAATATGCTTGCACGTGTGCGTCTCAAGTTGTGGGCACACAAAAATACAAATCTTCCTTCTTGAAGGGCCAAAGTGGGAGACAAGGTGCTTATACTTCTCTTGACCCTGAACTTTGGCTACTGCCTCCCTCCAGCAGAGCTATGTGGGGTGTCTTGGCCTTGCTGCTAGCCCTGTCCAGTGGTGCTCTGTCTCTGGACAAACTCAACATGTGTATGAACGCTAAACACCAGAAAGAAGAGCCTGGCGTCGAGGGACAACTTTACCAGCAGGTAATGAATACCTAGAACGCCCCTGGAGGTTGTGTGATCAAAGTTTGGGTTGGAATCCAGGGGCGGGATCCAGGGAGATTAAAATGGGTCCACAGATTATTGAATTTGCTCTTATGTTGCCACAGCTTGCCCAGATACTTGCAATGTAAGAAAAGCTGAATAAAACACTGAGTTTGGAGTTAAAAATCAGTGACTTTTTCTATCATTAGTAGTTAATAATTAGTAAGCCCCCAAAGAGCCACTTGAATAGTCCCATGTGTACACGGAGCCTCCTTCTCTTCCCAGTGTTCTCCGTGGCGTGACAATGCCTGTTGCATGGCCAACACCACTACAGAAGCCCATGAGGATGACTCGTACTTGTACAACTTCAACTGGAACCACTGTGGCACGATGAGCCCCAAGTGCAAGAAGCATTTCATCCAGGACACTTGCTTCTATGAGTGCTCCCCGCACCTGGGACCCTGGATACAAAAAGTGTGTATTGTACATTTGTACATTTGTGTGTATTGTACATTTGTACATTTCTCTCTGTGTATGTTCATGTGAGTGTGTGTGTACGTGTGTGCATGCATGTAGTCATAACACTAGATGGCAGCACAGGAATGTATGAGTTGAAAGTATTGAACCAGGTTGTCAGAGTGACCAAATCCACAAATATGTTGCTGTTAAGAAAACATCCATGCACTGTTATACTTTTAAATTTCAGAAATCCATAATCACCACCTATTTACTTTGTTATAAACAGTGTGTTAGTCTGTCTGTGTTCGCCCTGTGATGTTTTGCTGCCTTATATGCTGGGATACAGCCTGGGATACAGCTTCCCCATAAGGATTATTAACATTTCACCACACATAAGATATTCAATTGTATGTGTAGGTGGACCAATCCTGGCGTAAGGAGCGCATCTTGAATGTGCCTCTGTGTATGGAGGACTGCCACAGCTGGTGGGAGGACTGCAAGAATGACTACACCTGCAAGAACGACTGGCACTACGGATGGGACTGGAGCACAGGTGAGTAAACACACGTGTGCATACGGGCTGACACCTCATGCCTCAGGCTCATGGCTCAAAACATTGGCATGTACCGTGGCCCAAAGGGTCGTTCACTTTCAAACAGAGCGGAGAGGGTGAATTCCAGTTGGGCTGGAGCGTCCTGTCCTGTCAAAGAAAGACTTCCTGTAACATAGGTAGCAGATGAGCGCATTCTGAAGTACTGTATGATTCAAAACACTGCCATTTGTGCACTCAGTGTCAGTCACTTGTGTAGAATATAAAGATAATCTCTACCACTCTGTATGTGTGAGCGTTGTTACTTGTTGACAAGTATTTCAGCCATCTAAGTCAAATTCCTCAGTCATGTAGTTGGGTAATAGAGGTGGTTCTGAATCTGACTCGTTCTCTCCACTACTTCAGCTCCCTCAGGTCATAAAAACCTCAATGGTCCCTTTTGTGTTTGTCTGTATCTGTGTGCCAAGAGCTGCTTGCTGGGCTTCAACAAAAATATACTCATGCAATTGAAGAGCATTAAGATTATAGCGGACAGAGTTGAGTGTGTCTGTCTGACTGGCTGACTGTTTGCCTCCCCCATGCCCCCCCCCCCCCCTCACTCCAAATCCATCTCTCTCCCCCAGGCCGTAACCAATGCCCTGACGGCAGCAGGTGCAGGAAATGGACTGATGTTTACCCCACACCCAAGTCCATGTGTGAGGAGATCTGGTCCAAGTCCTTCCTTTATACCACCCTCACCAAGAGCTCAGGCCGCTGCATGCAGCTCTGGTTCACCGGGCCAAACCCCAACACGAAGGTGGCTGAGTACTACCTCAACAGCGCTAAGCAGCAACAATGCTTTGCCTTGACAAGCCTGCTCCTCCTGGCTGTCACATCCTACTCTGTAACGATGTAATGAATAAAACCACCACAGCCAAAGACAGCCATGACCGCGTTGTGTCTCTGTCTGTGTCTGCCATTCTAATGCCAATTTTACACCTCTGTATCTCAGTATGCTGATGATATGATGGCTACCAGACGCCCTCTTTCTATTGGGTATCATGTTCATAAGGGTTCTCAGAATAGCAGTGTCACTCTAGTATCACTGGTCAGGTCAGATGATCATATAAACTTCATTAAGATTTGGTTTCAGGTCAGCCCTCCTCAGACACTTTCTATATAGAGGCATGAGAGCATTTGAAATCCACCATGATGTACTGTAGCTCCACTGGGGTTCCCTATGTTATTGACTTGACCTGTTGTATCTGGTCATGGTGGCAGCGTAGGCGTTACCTACAAACTCTACCGTCTTTGTTAACTCATTTGAGTCATTGAGCTTCTTAATGAATGGCAAGCTGTGTGTCCTAGCGTACAGACCCCAAATAGTAATTAGTGCATTCATTCACAATTTCTCAAAGGTTCATGATGCAAACATGTGATAATATTTGAACACTGATGTGATTGTTGCCAGTTCATTGGTTTTCCATCTGATTTAGTTCAATGGTTAAAGATATATCCTTGAAAATAGCGTCATTTGGATTCACCCCAACTCATAGAAATGTGTGTACCTGACCATAAGGCCATTGTTTATTATGTCCTGTTACCTTCTCCTTCTCCCAGCCTCTGTGCACCTGTCTGCTCCCACATCTTTAACTTAATCTGCCTCTGCTCAACACAGAGGACCTTGTAACAGCTGTAACAGCACCTGCTTAAGTATTCTTGATGCTGTTGCTGCTTTTAAAATAAAAAAAACAGGAACAAACAGCTAGTGTAACATTGTTTTTATATTTCTTACCTTGCTTTCATTGCTTTTCATCGGGTTTTTTTACTCCTTTGTGAAGTGTATTGCAATTGTGTTTCGAAAAGTGCTATATATTAGTTGAAAAGAAAAAACAACTATCCAATGTAGATCATCTTTATATTTCTGTATCTAAGCAAAAATAAACAGCTGTGAAAACAAGTCTTTTCCAGAATCCTTAATAATAAAGGATCTGATTTCTAAAGCCCCAACTGACCACAGGGGTTGGGTAATGGTTAATCTGTCCTCGCACTCTTTTAGCTTCATCTCTCTCTGTTTTTGTAGCCCCTTGTTCTTTTTCTTATCCTCTGTTTTCTGCAATGATCCTTAACATTTCTTCAGCCCCTTAGTCCAGCCAACCATCAAAACCTATCTGTCAACTCCCACTATGCTGTCACATTTCTCTATCCGCTCTTCCCTCTTTGTTTTCACTGCACAATCTGAAATACCAATAAAATACTGACCAGTGATGGATTGCCCAGACCCTTATGGTCGCAATAATATGAGCAAAACATATGAAAATATATAATATAGTTACAATAACATCACCCAAAACAAGATTGTTTGCCATCAAAATGTGTGTTAAGAAAAATATGGACATTTCAAAAAAAGGTTGTGTGGAAGAAGAAAAGCAAAGACTTTGGGCTGTTGTCTACGGTGGCCAGGAGGGACACAGCACATAAGGCTCTGGGGTGAATTTCCCTTTAGCGCAGACTAGGGATCAGCTTCAAAACCTCTTCATAACATTAACCACTGGTGGGGAAGTTGTAAAACTGACCCAGTATCTACATCGAAGGACAACTTCTCTCTATGTTGGGACCCAGTGATCACAGTGTCACATGACCCCTCTGGGCCGGCTAGCGGTTAGCGGGCTCCACTGCTCAGTAATTATGGGGTTATATTCCCCTGTGTGTGTGTGTGTGTGTGTGTGTGTATGTGTGTGTGAGAGAGAGAGAGAGAGCGAGAGAGAAAGAGAGAGGGAGAGAGCGTGTGAGGGTGTATTTATGTTTCTCTCTCCCCCTTGTGTTTGTATGTCTCGCAATCTCTTTGTGAGTGTGTGTGTGTGTGTGTGTGTGTGTGTGTGTGACTATGTAGGGCATGAGTTTGAGAAGGGTTGTTGATGCCACGTCTGTTTTCAGTTTTTATGTTACCCATCAGGTCTTCGAGGAAGTCCTGTGATTGGCTGCTGGTCACCAGGTGTGTATACAGGACATTACGGCCGCAGACTACATGGGGCTGATCAAACATGATCATGGATACCTCAGACAGGCCTGAGGTAGATCACCAAGTAAATTGCAATTTAATTTGTAAAGTGCTGTTCCATCTCTGAGGCAGTTAGTCAGAATAATTTGATGGTGCAGGTTCAAATCTTTCCTGTCTCATTCCACTGTACTATCTATAAGCAGCAAATGTATTAAACTCCCCTTTACAACAAGAGGAGTGGTCGTGCATGGTACTGATACTGGGACCATAATTCACAAACAGCCAAAACATCTTTTATTTAAAGACAAACAACATAACAATGCCCCGGAGGAAGAACAATGAACACTACACAGTTGATTTGCTGCCACACTGGCTTTATTATAACGTGACATCTTGTAACACACTTTTATACATCTTGCAACACTTTTATGCTCTCTGCATGCAGACATAATGTTAGGCCACATGCTTTTACAGTCTTTTACAGTCTTGCGCACGCACACACACACACACACACACACACACACAGAGGCATACACAGTGATGCCATAGACAGAAATAGCAAGGGGATGGCTGCAGTCCCTGTGGCTATTAATACCCAGCTTTTCTGAGGTCACTCACAAAAGACACACCACCCTGCCTAACTCTAACCATCTCTCTGTCTCTCTCTCTCTTTGTGTGTGTGTGTGTGTGTGTGTGTGTGTGTATCCATACCATATGATTAAATTCATCCTTTTTATGGGCAACTGTAAAACGAAAGGAATTAAGACACAATAATAGAATAATGCAATATATAATCGTCTACTGAGTTTCAGTAGGCATAGTGTTTCCAGTAGTCTGTCGATCGGGCCCCTCAGTGGACACTTACACCTTTTACAATGGCAGACCTGGATTGGAGTTTGTGCTGAGTAATTAGCCTGATTTCCTCAATAGCTGAAGTCTGATTGATTTTCAAATAGGAAAGTCCTTGGGCATTAGTGAAAGTATGGCAGTTGAATCCACCCCTCTCTATCCCTCCATCCCTCTAACCGTCTCTTTCTCTATCCCTCTCTCCCTCCACCTCTTTCTTCCTCTATCCCTTCATTCATCTCTTCCTCTATCCCTCTCTCCCTCCATCTCTCCCTTCCTCTATCCCTCCATCCCTAGCTCCCTTCATCTATCTTCTAGCTGCGTCAGGCTAACCAGAGACAGCCAAAAAGGACTGGAAGCACGTCTATTTTTGTCTTAAAAGTAAAACGTTGCAACCTACATTCGCTTATAATCTGTTTTATTCTGAAAGACAAAACCGGAAGTACAATGCCGGGTAGCCTGACACTGCTGGTCTCTGCTGCTCTGCCTAGTCTCCACTGTGGATTTACATACTCTGATTTCCGTGGGACTGGGAAGCGAGAGAGGAGGGCAGAAAACCCTTTCAGGAACTGAGGAAACAACCACAAACAGCGTACAATTCAACAAGTTTTAGCTTCTGTAGCACCGCATCGTCGGTTTTTCCGCTTTACGTAATTTTCCTCGGAATATTGTTCTCGCTTGGCTTCCAACGGTTCCCTCACTGGATTTTTTTTTTTGTAACGTTACAACTCTAGTCTGGAGGGCTTGGAGGTTTCGGAGAAGTCGGGAAGCAGTTTGAAGGGCTGTGGCCATGGCCGGGGGTGGTGGGGTGTCTCCGCTGGGGCCCGCACCGCCGATGTGGTATCACCGGGACCTGAGTCGAGCTGCGGCCGAGGAGCTGCTGGCCCGGGCCGGCAGAGACGGCAGCTTCCTGGTGCGGGACAGCGAGAGTGTCAACGGGGCTTACGCCTTATGTGTGCTGTAAGTAACTTTACCTCAGGGAGAAAACACAGCTTGCCTTGAACTCTTGAGTTTGTGTGCGGCCTCGACTGGCATTGCTAGCAAGTTGTTGGCGAGGGAAACTTCGGGGTGAAAACGCTTTTCCAGTAGTAGACATCCTTCCAAAGAGTCCGGAGTGTGTTTTGTGTTTGAGTCACGGGCTGTTATTCTGGCCGGCTGGACACTGGCTTGCCCACGAACGGGTAAGCAGCTACAGTTGTTTATCACAAACGTCTATACAGTAGCAAATCTGCACCGTGAACTAGCTGTGGCACAGGAACTACATACAATATTTAATTTTCCCAAATGGGTTTGTTTACTTTCTCCTGGAAGGCAGTGAGAGAGAGAGAGAGAGAGACTCCAGCATGGCTCCACTGTAGGGCTGTCCCTGTCTGTCTTGTTAGATGTGGTTGCCTGCAGTGCCGTTTTAATAGAGCACATTGCTACCATCACCCTGCGGTTACGACTAGTGACATTAAATGAAATAGTGCTGCAGGTAGATATAAACTCGTATAGCCTGCTGGAACTATGCTGCTGTTTCTTCTGAGGCCTAGCTACTGGGGCCAATACAGTGGTGGAAATGTCAATGAGGCTGATGTGCCATCTGTAATTGTATTTTTAGGCTGGTGTGGGCCTACTCAATTTGAAGGGGAATGAAAAGGCGTTGCATCCCCCGTGGTAAAACACATTAGGAAATCCCTACCCTCCATTACCTGTAGAATTTACATTAAACAAGGGAAACTACTACTTTTCCTCCTCACAATCCCCATTCATAGTTATCCACAAACTTTGACTGCCTGCCTTTGACTTCCTTATTCCTATTGAAACAGGTGCTTATACTCTGTATACCTGCATATAGCCTCAACTAGGCCAGTGGATTGGTAGAACTATCAAACCTACATACACATATAATTACTGCAGTTATTAGAAAGTTGAACAGTGGACATTTTGTAATGTCTCAGATAAAAAGAAATGTGAAAAAAAGACTTTTGAAACTGCCAATGACCAACCCCTACTACACAACTCACGTGTGCACACACACACAGTTACCCAAATGTGTAGACTGCTGATTGCGTAGATGGATAAGCAATGCAGGACATATCTGCAGGCATGTACCATGTGACACACAGTACTGACATTGAATTGACCTACATCCCCTATCTGATAGTTTACCCCATGCTGTGTTCAGTGTGTGTGTGTGTGTGTGTGTGTGTGTGTGTGTGTGTGTGTGTGTGTGCAGAAAATCAATATATTTTCATGTTCTCTGCTTGACCATTTCTGATCAGCCATCACAACAATAATCTGCTGAAGTGTGTAATAACAAATTTGTTGCAGAGTATCTTGTACAATGGCAGTCTACAGGAAAGCTGTATGTTGGATTACGGGATATTAAACCTTTTTTTAGCTCGGGGATCTGAACAAAAGATTGTCTTGCCCTGTGGCCTAGTTTCATGAAAACATAATATTGCTCTTGTCATGTTGGGGCCCACCAAAAATAGGCTTGTGACTCATTTTGGGTCCCGGCCCATGAAAAGCAGGATCTATCAAAGAGAATAAGGTCTATACAAATTGGTGATAACATCCATTTTACCTCCTTTGTTGGTTGCTGTTTAGTAGTTAAATCTAGTGACCAACAACAGTCCTCAAATCCATGCATCAGCTGTTTCCCACCTCCGAATTTTATTTGTAACGCACTTTTCATTAAAAGAAAAAAGTGATGTTGGCCAGTGCCTGTCAATGATCCTAGTTAACTGGGTTTAGATTCAATTTGGTTAACTCACAATACAGTTGTTGTTTTTTTTATCTTAATAAATACTGAAGAATTGGTTCCAGATTAACTGGCATCCTGAAATCCTCCCCAAGAAAAAAAGATTTGAATGAGTATTTTAAATTTTGACCGGAGGATGTCGCCTGTTTGAATCTGTTCAGAATCCTGTAATGTGAGTTCGTCCTCCAACTCAGTCTAGTTTGCCTCTTGCCCTGCTGTTAACCCCGATACAATCCTATCAGACATGTGAAGGGGGCCAAATGAGGGGTCAAGGAAGTGAACAAACATTTTGGAATTTAGCCGAATGTTTCAGTCATACTAAAATATATATACGTACATGTTAGAATTGGGTATTGAAAATAAACACCAATTTGGACCGCACCAGTTTTAGTATTGGTATCGATTTTAAGGCATTTAAAGGTGACCGTGGCTAAAAGGCATTGACAATGTTTAAAATGTTGGATTCTTACGGTAAGATCTCAGGTTGAAAAAATAACTAGTGTGGTTCTACTTAGAAAAGCAGATCACATGTACGAATGTTACACAGAAAATATTTTACTCTCTTGTGTGGTAAAATGCAAAAAAATTGAAAGTGATCGATCAGTCTTTGAAATCACTGATTCACTTCCTAACGTGCCCTCACACCATATAGAGCTTGTGATAGAGGAGAAGACGATAAGGTCAGACATCACATTCAATTCCACCCAGTTCACATGAGTTTTAGCTAATATTGCTGACTCGTAAAATGTATTTCCAGGAAGTAAAAACTGAATCAGTGGAGGCTTGAAAAGGTTCCAGACCCCCAACTGGCACAACGGTTTTTAGTTAGTGGCTTTGGTAGGGCATCCTGGAGGCTCGGTGTGCTGAGCTCTGTACCAGGTACTCATGATGTTGTTGCATGTCATCTCCTCTCTCTCTCCCCACCACACTGTCTGTTAAAGAAAAAAAAGGTTTCAGTGGTGGGTCACACCTGCACCACACGTGTCCTGGTACTTCATGCTCACACTGTGCTGGGTTTCTCACAAGATCGTCTTAGTCCAGATGACTTCAGTGGCACTAAGGGGGCTCTTAACACCTTGGGTCCAGTAAATAAGTCTTTCAACATGGGAACAACGGACCCACTAGAACAAGGTGTGTGACACACTTAGTCCCACTCAAACAAACACGTTGACTTTAATGCCAAGATGGTTTTTTTTTCAGAAATCGCGACATTTCTAGACGTGGCTTCTTGTTTGTCTGGCCCACATGATTTGCATACACAGACACACTCTTCCTTTTCTCAGGGCTTTGGAGGCAACAGTGTGTTTAGGAAGTGTTTCCAGTCCACTGCCTTCTGAGAATAGACCAGGGAGAAGTAGTGTTTGTGTTGGTGACTGTACAGAAGCTGTAACAGTTGTGGGACAGTTTGTCTCGAGGCCTCAGTCTCTCTCTTCAGACTCTTGAGTTGTGTGTGTCTGCATGCAGTTTGATTTTAAAGGAATATGTTGACTTTTTTGGGACATAAACATTTTGATCAGCGTTCCATTGAAGATCGACAGCAGATTAATAGTTTCCCCTCTGTGTGTTCAGTATTTAGTATGCTAGGGGTCTTTTCAGATGCCGCTGAGGTGGCTTGTACAATCCTTTTAATCATATATCGTGTGCTGAAGAATTGGCATTCACTGTAGCAACCTGAGTAAATACTACACACACAGAGAACTAACACATAAAACTGGCAGTTTCTTGTTGCACGACGGTAATTTGACGAAAGAGCTTATTTACTAAGGTTTGTGTATTCGTTCTACAGAGGAGAATGTGGGCAGGAGAGTTCTGTAACTTTTCCACTCAAAGTTTATGTTATCAAAGGACATGTATTTATATGCCAACAAGAGGGAAGCCACCTCATTCATCTCCTCTCAAACTGCTACGTCTGTGCAGGCAAGACTGCATGCATTTAAGCTTGTTGCATGTCTGTCCTGCATGTGTGTAACAACTGAGGAACAGATACACAGAAGAGTTTAATTGTTTTAAAAACTTCCTAGTGTCAGTGTAGCACGTCTAAACTTGTTGGGGTTCCAGCATGGCCTGTGTGTGTGTGTGTGTGTGTGTGTGTGTGTGTGTGTGTGTGTGTGTGTGTGTGTGTGTGTGTGTGTGTGTGTGTGTGTGTGTGTGTGTGTGTGTGTGTGTGTGTGTGTGTGTGTGTGTGTGTGTGTGTGTGTGTGTGTGTGTGTGTGTGTGTGTGTGTGTGTGTGTGTGTGTGTGTGTGTGTGTGTGTGGGGAGACCCAGACGTTTTGGTGGAAGCATTCCTCACCAGGGAGGAGTGGGCATATGTCTCACCTTGTGAAGTTAGAGATAGCGGGCTGAGCTTTTTCTCAGAGGACATAGTCATAAAAAGAATCTCTTCTTTTTGAATAGACATTTTCCAAGTAGTCAGACGCTTTATTTAGTTAATAATAATGTGACTTTGTAACCAAACTGCCAATCTTATTCCTTGTCCCTTCCTGTCTTGCGGTCCGTTCCTTGGAAATAGTTTATACTGAGCTAGAACTTGTGATGATGAATGTCTACTTATTCTAAGGTTTGGGTTAACGGTAGCTTGCTCCGCACGAGAACATTAGATAAACGGCTCAAGGTCATGATGCACATGAAACATTTCAAATCACAACATTTTAGCTAATGTTAGCTAATTATGGAAGCCAGTCATTGGAGCGTGTTGATACACATTTACATGGGGGATGGGTGGTTGTCCATTAGCACTTCAGATACCAGGACTGGACCAGCAGCCCTTTGGCAGTGGAGGCAGTAGAGACGGACGGTATTGACAGGGGATGGATGACTAGGACAAAAGCAATATGGACAACACAGTGGGTTACGAGGAAATATAATGTTCACTCAATAAGTAAAACTGGCCATCTACATTGTCATAGAATGTTCCTCTTATATCAGCCTCTAAAAAGGGTGTGTGTGTGTGTGGGTGTGGGTGTGGGTGTGGGTGTGTGTGTGTGTGGGTGTGTGCGTGTGCGTGTGTATTTTGTCCTCAACTGGTGCTTGTGTTGTTTGGAGGAGAGGAGGTGGCACTCTAAACAGACACAGGACAGAGGAAGTCAGTGAAGCAGCCTGTACCTTCAACACACACCACTGTTGACAACACACACACACACACACACACACACACACACACACACACTGTGTGGCTTGGGCCTAACCCATGATAAACCTCCTCGGGCATGTTCTCTCTCTGTTTCTCTCTCTATTCCTGTTTTAATTTTGCTGCTACTGAAACAATAGTATTTACTCCACAGACCTGCGGAGAATCTCATCAGCTGCCAACTATTCCCTAGCAGGAAAACACAGGCAGACACACACGCGCACACACACTTCTGTGCCACTTGACCTACTATATATTGTATATTTATATATTAATTTGGTTTTGTGATTTTATGATTGCGATGTGAGGACTAAGTATATTGGTCCAGAGTCCAGATAGATACCAGTAAAACAAAAGAGCAATGGATCCAATAGACTGTGAGTAGTTAGTGTTGGACCTTTGAAGGCATTAGCAAATATTTATCTGCGTTTATATTAGACGTCTGAACAACTGTTGGAGCCATGGTGTATGGGACGGTTTTCCAAACGGTGTTGATTGGCAACATTCATGCACTTAGTCTTGATATGAATCTTTATGTAAACTAATGTAACATGGCAACTTATGAGTGATGAAAACGGCAAAACTGATCATCTACATTTTAAACATACATTAAATTTCCTGTCTACTATGGCTTCTAACTGCACCTCCCTAAAGCTCTCTCTTGAAGTCGGTGTCTCAGTTCTCTATTTTATTTTTCCCTCCTTACTTTAACACACAGTTCATCTCAGCTCTTATCTCTCGCTCAGGCCTAAAATGGCCCACACGTTTCACTGGTGTTAAAAAACATCCTAATGTTGGAGAGTTAACGTTACCAGTGTATACTTCAGCCGCTGAGCAGCACTAATAATTCAAGCCAGTGTCTTGTTAGTTGACTCAGGTCACTGACTATATTTACGTGCAACCTAATAATCTCTTAATATGAACTGATCTCAAATAAACACCTCAACAAACTAATCCAGTCCAATTGCCACAGTACTTGTCATTTGGGATTGGAAAAAATAATCCAGTTGCATCTTGATGTAATTCAGTTTTTAATCCAGTCCATGTTTTATCGCCAGTAGGACACTGACCTGGAAAGACCGGGTTGTCAGGGCAGAATGAATTTCTGGCATGGATCTCAGGCTTAAGTCCTCATTTGTTTATAGTAGTGTATATACACACACACACACACACACACACACACACACACACCCACGCACTCATGCAAACCAGCGGCACATGGGTGTTTTGCACAGGCAACACTCCACCATGCACCCACACTTACAGACAAGCACAACCAATGTGTGTACATACACACAAACACCAATAAACATGAACCTCAAGGTTCTGTCTGTCTGCTCTATTGAACACAGACGAAGCACATAGAGAATTTCCTGCTGTAGGGAGGTTGTAGACGGTCGTCACAGCCATGCAATAGCAGCGTCAACAAATTGACCTGCGAAGGGTTGATTGGAAAAAGGGGGTTCGACAAACAAAAACAAGATTCAGATCTTTATTCCTGACACCCACGTTGTCTACATCAGAGATTCTTCTAGCCCGTAGCCTAACTCACGATGCTGGTGTGTTTGTTTTACTGTACTATCACTTCACCCTTAACACCCCCTACTGTCTGCAAGCACAAGGTTGAGTTTCTGTCCTGGGTCAGTTCTACTGTGTCATGCTACTGTAAGGCTAAAGCCCGCTCTCTACTATGACAGACAGCAACAGGTTGAAGCTCCTCACAGTGGCTGAACACCCCCCACCCCCCACCACACACACACACACACACACACACACACACACACACACACACACACACACACACACACACACACACACAGACTGAAAATGTAATTTGTCTGGTCTGGTTGGAAGAAGAATGAAGTAATGGTCTAAAGCTCACTGTCTCTTTTTCCTCCCTCCTTCTTTCACTTGTTCCTTCCATCCATCCTCCCTCTGTCTGTCTGTCTGTCTGTCTGTCTGTCTGTCTGTCTGTCTGTCTGTCTCTCTTTCTATGTTACTCTTTCTTTTTCGTGTGTCCGTCACTCTGACTGTCCGTCTCTCTCCATCTCTAGGTTTCAGAAGCATGTCCACACATACAGAATCCTCCCAGACGATGAGGGATTTCTGGCTGTCCAGGTATAGAGAAGACACACACACACACACACACACACACACACACACACACACACACACACAAATAAGGCCCTGTGTGTATCTAACCATTGGGGTGAAGCACAGGCGTGTGTGTGTGAGCAAAAACTGTATTTGCTTCAGTAGCAGCTGGCAGGCGGTGATGCTTTTGTTGGCACTGACTTCTCTCTCTCTCTCTCTCTCTCTCTCTCTCTCTCTCTCTCTCTCTCTCTCTCTCTCTCTCTCTCTCTCTCTCTCTCTCTCTCTGACACACACACTAACACACAGCCACCTCTTTGTACTTTGTGCCCAACAGCTGTGTTCCCTCAGCCACTTGCCACACATACAGTCTCTCTCTCTCTCTCTCTCTCTCTCTCTCTCTCCCTCTCCCTCTCCCACACACACACTCTTCCCTAACACCCTTCCCTTCACCCCCCTGCTCTCTCTATGAAACCCACTCCAGACTATCCTTGTCGCCACATCACAGTCATCTGTCTGACCGGCTTATGGTATTGTTGGGGTGCACCCAGGGCCATCTGTTGTAACATTGGAGGGGATCTGAAACTTTTTCAGCCTCCTGTTAGTTTTGCTTCCTGGAATTGAATTTGTTTATAAGCAGTATCTCTGTCTTTCTCTCTGTGTCCCTCCCTATTTGTTTGTCTTCCTCTCCCCTCCTCCCCCTCCCCTCTCTCTCTCTCTCTCAGACGTCTCAGGGGGTGCAACCGAAACGGTTTAAGACGTTACCAGAGTTGGTGTTGTTGTACCTCCAGCCCAGTCAAGGTCTGGTCACCACACTGCTTTACCCTGTGGACAGAGAGGAAACCGCGGTCAATGACGACAGGGACTATTCAGGTATCTCTATTAGACACACACACACACACACACACACATACTCATTGGTGGGCTCCCTCTCTTGTGATTGGTCCCCAGATGTTCATGTTTTCTCTGTTTGGCAGATGGGGAGGATGAGAAGCCACCCCTCCCCCCTCGCTCTGCCTCCACCTCCACGCCTCCTGGACCGGACACACCCACAGACAGGTACGATGTTGATGTATGCTTTTATTTTCAAAAAGGACAGATGCCACAACGTATTGCAAGCAACTGTCCATTGTCTTGTGGGTGGGTTCAATGGGTTCAATAGCCCTGTCAGTACTGGGAATCAACCCGTCACCTCCTCATACACGTTTCACACACCGGCACTCTTAGCTCACAGAGACACAATCAGGGTTGAGGAAGGATATTGCTCCATTGCCACTGTGAATGTGATTGAGTCATCGGTCAGCTCAACACACACAAACAAGCACAGAGTCCAGATACTTATACTGAACACACACACACACACACACACACTCCAGCCTCAGTCACTCTCACTCGTTCTATTTCTCTCTCTCATACGCACACGCGCACATGCACACGCACACACACACACACACACAATCACCATGCAGTAAACATTGTTAGATAAAAATAACTCAGACATCTCTCTCTCTCTCCCTCTCTTTTTCATGCTCTCACACCACACACACACACACACACACACACACCACACCACACACACACACACATCCTCAGTTCTCCCTGAGGGACCTCCTCTCTGTAGAAAGGAAAACCACATCCTGTTGAAAACCACATCGCTCACAGAGGATGCAGAGGGTGAAGGGGGGTTGTTTGTGTGTGTGTGTGTGTGTGTGTTCCCTCATTTTTTACCTGAAATCTATTGTTAACAAGATATTTGTTCAGTACAT
This sequence comes from Hoplostethus atlanticus, assembly GCA_034670405.1. NCBI lineage: Eukaryota > Metazoa > Chordata > Actinopteri > Trachichthyiformes > Trachichthyidae > Hoplostethus > Hoplostethus atlanticus. The sequence goes on from JAXDDX010000003.1 coordinate 15,862,300, forward strand.
TGAGCAAACAAGGTAGCAGATAATTGGATGCAACTATCCTTTTGTTTCATGTCAAATAGTCCCCTGCCTATAGACTGGGTATTTGGGGTCAGGGGAATACTCTGTTGTGTCTAACAGTTGCAGAGTGTTGTGCCACATCTGAAGAGACTTGGGTAATTATATGTGCTGTCCTGATGTTTCTTACTTTTTTGACTTGTTAAAGGAAAATTCCACCCTCATATACTCTTACACTGTTAAATATCACCAGTCTGTGATTCCAGGAGTTATTTTGTGATTTAATTGTTGTAATTTACCTTTTTTGTGGTGCTCAATTTCCCTCAACCTGCCTCATCTACTTCTACTTCAGTTAGTGAGTTCCTACATTTCGCAGAATGCCTTTTGACATTCTTCAGAGAATGTGCCTGAGAATATCTGAGTTATCCAGTTATCCACACGAATAATAAAAATACACCACCAAACAAGAATCATCACCAATACATCACCAATATTGTTCCAAGGAGAGATGAAGGAGATGAAACAAGTCACAAAATACGTGTGTAGCATTAAACGTTGTGACTCAATTGGCATCCGATGACACTGAAGCGATATCTTCCTTCAAGTCAAGTGTGTGTGTTCTTCCGTGTGTGTGCATGTATCTGTGAAACTGCGTGTGTGTGTGTTGGCATAGACATTGAGTCAGCTGTCTGGTTTAGAGGAAGTATCCGCACAAATATAGTAGTTACACCACTGTTATGGAACACACACACACAGTTTCACAGATACATGCACAACTACAGTATAGACTTACATGTTCCTCATCTGAGTGAACCTTTTTCAAGGTTCAAGGTTCTTATTATCATATGCACAAACATTCACAAAAAAGCAAAAGTTGGCAATGAAATTCTTATGCCTCTCTGGCACCCTACGCTAGTGCTAAGAACAAATATAAAAGTACAAAAGTACAAAGTACAAAGTTATATAAGTACAAAGTTACAAAAGTTACAAAAGTACAAAAGTTATAAATTATAAAGTGTAGCAGAGTGTAAGGTGTCCTCGAAGTAAGTCACCATGAACTGCAAAGATTTTCATGTCTATGCAGGCTGGATTTCGTGTAGTGTAGTGAAGATTGCATTGTTGGTAATGCTTATGTATACCGGGTGTCTCTTAGCACTCCGGCGGCTAACGGCCTCAGCACCATCTCACATGAGTACCTGAAGGGCAGCTATGCTCTGGACCTGGAGGCAGTCAAACAGGGGGCCTGCTCTCTGCCGCACCTCAACAAAACCCTAGTGGCCTCCTGCAAGCGCCTCAACGGGTGAGAGACACACACGTGTATGCATGCTTATACTTTCATGCTCACTTGTACATGCATACACTGCACACATTTAACACATACACACACACAGATATTGTCATATTGTCGCATACATACACACACACACACACACATGCAGACAATTATTAACACGCAGATATTACACACATATTTCTAATCCCCTTCCCCCATCCTCCACAGGGAGGTGGATAAGGTTCTGTCTGGTCTGGAGATCCTGTCTAAAGTCTTTGATCAGCAGAGTGCCTTCATGGTCTCCAAGATGATCCAACAGGTATGCCTCCTTTTGTGTGTTTGTGTGTTTGTTTGTGTGTGTGTGTGTCTGTGTGTTCCTGTTCCAGCTACCTGTCTTTCCAGTCATACATTCTAGCCCAACAGCTGTCTCCTACACACACACACACATATATATATATATATATATATATATATATATATACGACACCTAGGTATACAACACACACACACATTACATGGACACAAACAAAGACATAGTCACACTCATAAACACACACACACACACACACAGGTCATGAGGAAAAAGCTCTACAGTCACGCTGCAGTCATCCAGACACACTTGTATAAGATGTATTGTATCACAAGGGTAATGCTCACATAGGGTAGTGTGTGTGTGTGTGTCTGTGTGTGTGTCTGTGTCTGTGTCTGTGTCTGTGTGTGTGTGTGTGTGTTTTATCATGTGCTGCCAGTGGCAATAGGTGAGTAAACACTTCAGTCATCGAGCACACACTAACATGTAATTACTATGTTTGGATAGAAACTGAAAGGTGATTTATTTACACATGGATAGGCCAGCAACCTCGTGCAGCCGTAAGTACAATCTGTTAAACACAGTGCGATAGTGAGATTTTGCTATTTATGTTTGCTGTGAAATTTTACATGACGTACCGTTGTTAGTAGAGCGCCTGAGCAAACTGCACCATTTCAGTCAGAAAGGGGATTGATGATCAGTCAATCAGAATTGTCCCGAAAAACCTGATGGGTGCATCCCTAAAAAGAAATGTAGAAACCTGTCCCGTTGGCTCAGTGGGCTGAGGTACGTGCCATGTGCTGGAATCTGGCTTGTGTCCTTGTGGATGTGACTTTTCAGATTTTTTTTACACACACAACTTCCATTCATTTCTAATGGAAGAATGTTTGTTTATCTTCCTGCATTTGTAGGTTCTTGATCGCTGTTTATCACATCGCCCCTTCTCATTTGTCTCATTTGTCTCATTTGTCACTGTATACCATCTTAATTGCATGTGCATTTTCTCCATCAGTCAGTGAATCAGGGTGGGGACCAGGAGTTGGAGAACCTTGTGACCAAACTGGCAATTCTGAAAGACCTTCTGTCCTCCATAGAGAAGAAGGTACACTTACATTCAGACATGTATAGGCATGAACCTGCTCACTCACATGCTCTCTCTGTCTCTCTCTCTTTTTTCCTCTTTCTCTCTCACTCAAACACAGTCACACACACACACACACACACACACACACACAGAGCTGTTAGTTGGAGATGGTTAGTTTAAATAACCCTCCATATGATGATCATCTGTTCAGCCCCCTCTCTGCCTGTGGCCTGGGGTTAACACAACACATGGAGGGGGGGGGGGGGGGCTCCAGACAGGATCTCCAGACCAGACAGAACCTTACCCACCTCCCTGTGGAGGATGGGGGAAGGGGATTAGAAATATGTGTGTAATATCTGCGTGTTAATAATTGTCTGCATGTGTGTGTGTGTGTATGTATGCGACAATATGACAATATCTGTGTGTGTATGTGTTAAATGTGTGCAGTGTATGCATGTACAAGTGAGCATGAAAGTATAAGCATGCATACACGTGTGTGTGTCTCTCACCCGTTGAGGCTAAACACACCTCGCTAAATGTCTGGCGTGTTTTGTTACTTCTACTTGCAGAAGAGTTTTAATTTTAAATATAGCTACTACTACTTCATTTTTGGTCATTCACTGTTTGAATTCACATTATTTACCAAACTTTGAGCTTGGTAAATATGATTTAAGCTTATAATTGTGCCTAACACAGACCAGCATAGAGTCAAATAGTATTTGGATATAATCTTTAGCCTTTATTTGGCCCAGGTCAGGTATAACAATACACCCAACCCTGTGGCTGGACTTCATTGGTTTAACTTGCTAGGAAGGAAATGGCCATCAGTCAACCCCAATCAACCTCTATGACTCATGTGGTGTCAGTGACTCCACCCTCTCTACTCCTGCTAGATCACATCCAGGAAATGGGAAATCATTTTCTCATTGACGCCAACACCGAAGTTGAAAACAAAAGTGTCTCTGCCCTCTTTCATTCCTCTCTTCCATCTCTTTCTCTGCATTCTCTCTTTCTTCTTGCTTTGTCTCGTCTCTACTCTCTTCCCATGTTGGTCCCTTCCACTGTCTCTCTGTGTGTCTCTCTCTCTCTCTCTCTCTCTCTCTCTCTCTCTCTCTCTCTCTCTATTCCTCCCATCCCACGTCTCTTTCCTTCTTGTCTGTCTCTTCCTAATTTCTCTTTCTCTCCTTAGGCTCTGAAAGCTCTGCAGGACATGAGTTTGTCCTCTCCTTGCTCTCCTCCTCTCTCCACGCGTCACAGCAAAACCATCCCTGTACAGGCCTTCGAGGTACACACACACACACACACACACACACACACACACACACACACACCTTATTAGTGGATGTGTCTGTCCAGCTACAGGGAGATGTGAGGTCAGTTAAGGAGGCAGTGCTGATGTCATTGAAGTGTCTCAATGCTGGAAATATATATTTTTTACGCTTTAGTTAATCAGAGAACGGTGACCTGAGAAATGGCTTCACTGTTGCAGCAATGAAAGCAGATCCCCCAGAGCCCTTCACATATTTGTCAAGACTCTCTGGAGACATCCATTATCACTGTAGATGTTTGTCAAAATCATCAAATTCTCATATTTTATATTCTCAGCTTCCTCGTCCTGGTTTTTGACAGGAGGAGGAAGCCGAGGAAATGATCATTTCCGTTGTGGTGATTGTAATGCGGAGGCAAACCACAGATAAGATCAAGGTTATGAAGAGAATGCTGAAATGCCTCCAGCTGTGACAATGATTTGTTTATGCTGCATGCACCTTTCGTTTCATATGATTTGAACCTGAATTATAGTGAGAGGCTGTGATGTTATGTATCCTCCACTCTTTCCAGGAAGAGTTTCAGCACAGTCAATGTGTGACACAACCCAAAAGAATCTTTGTAATGCACTTCCTGTGACGTTATTACAGTGGCCTCACCCAATAAAAACTCACTGTAATATTCCTACAGGGACTTATAGGGAGACAATACGGAGTTTATAGTGACTTAATCATACTTTAAGGTATTTTTTATCTCCTGTGGTATCACAGAGTTGTGGTAGTAACAACTCATGACTGCCTATTGAAACCAGCACAGGAGTGGTTCCCCTTCATAACTCTCTACATGTGAGTAGTGTAAGGGCCTTTCCCACAGCCTCAACATAGCTGTTCTTATATTACATTACAGTCATTTAGCAGACTTACAAGGGTGATAGTTTACACTAAGTGGGGATCGAACCCACAACCCTGAGACTGAGAGTGTCATGCCAAGTTTGGTAGCTCTGTTCACACCGTGGTGATGAAAGAGTCACTGATTATCAGCCAACTACAGCTTCTGTGGTTTACACAGTTATTCAGAGGAAAGAGCTGGGGGTTGGTGAAGGGCTGCCGGGACCTTGGGGTGAAAGAAAACGAGAGAAAGAAGGTTGACAGACAGAGCCAGGATGAAAAAACATCCTGAGACAGAAGTACCAAGTCTTAGAGAATCGAAGAGAAAGAAGGGGAAGAATGAAAGAAAGAATATGTATGAAAAGAGCGCTGGGGGAAAGGGAGGGTCAAATGGGCGAAGAGAGGAAAAAGTGGAGAGATGAAAAGAATGAAGAGTGTGAGGTGGACCAAGGGAGGAGAGAGGGGGAGAGAGAGAGTGTTCAAGTATTAGCTGTCAGACAAGACTGTACTTTCTGTTAGCTTGGCTGTTAGCTTCCTGTGCAAACAGGAAGTGGAATACAGTTGTGATGAGGAGATAGATGGGAGATATGGGGCCCGATTAGCCCACTGAGACACAAACAAACATTTTTTACATGTTTAGCCTTATTCATTTAAGCTCATGTCCTGTGGATTTCTATAAATCTGTGAACTGTCCTCCAAAGCTTAAATCCACAGAACCAGAGACACTAATGTGTGATCATCAAGAAGTTAAATGGGTTTTTTTCTTCATATTTCTTATCTTGGTGGCTAAATGATGGAGATAATACGCTTTGTTAATGTGATGGATAACCAGTCTGCGGTGTGTGCTGTGATAGCAGTAGAGGGAGGGGAGTGTTAGGGAATCCCTGTCTTTACTTTGGAGACCCCTGGTGGTGTGGTGATTCAGTGACTTGAAATTCAAACATTAGTTACAGTTGCACATGGGCAAAAGCCTCTCTCTCAATCTCACAATTTAGCCAACTAGGCACACTCTTTATGTATGAGAGTGTGTGTGTGTGTGTGTGTGTGTGTAACCCTTCACCCCTGTGCCCACTACAGGTAAAGCTAGACGTCTACCTAGCAGAGCTGACTAAGATAGGAAAGAGCCAGAAGCACACTCTGTCCGTCGACGTGGAGGGAGGAAGACTGGTAGTGATGAAGAAGATGAAGGACAGCCAGGAGGACTGGAACACCTTCACACACGACAAAAGTGAGTAGCACACACACTAACACACATACTGTGTACATAAATATCCCAGAATCTCCTAAACGATGTTCCATGGCAGGAGACTAAATGTAATTAATTTGGGTCCCAGCCTGTAAAGTGTCCCTATAATATCCTATTGAAACACAACTGGGTTAATGACGAAAAAAAAATAGTGAAGGAATTTGTGGCTGTGTGATATTATATTTCAATATTCACTACTGTATTTTTTCAATTTCATTTTCTCTCTCACTCTCCCCCATGCCCTCTGTCTTCACTCCCACTTTGACTCTGTTTCCTTGGCCTCACTTCCCCTCTCCCTTTCGCTCTCTCTTCCTAACTCGCCTCCCCCCCCCTCTCTCTCTCTCTCTCTCTCTCTCTCTCTCTCTCTCTCTCTCTCTCTCTGTGTCTCTCTCTCTGTTAGTCCGTCAGCTGATCAAGTCTCAGCGGGTACAGAATAAACTGGGCATTGTGTTCGAGAAAGAGAAGGATAAGAGCCAGAGAAAAGACTTCATTTTCGCTAGTGCCAAGGTCGGACAGACACACACACACACACACCCATTAATAAACATATTACCGCATACACACACAAAAATACTCTTACAACAATATATACATGCAAGCAAACACTGGAACATGCACATACATTAATAGAGACACACACACAACCATACAAACAAACACCCACCCAGACTATTTTCAGACCCTGTTGATGTAAAGGCCAACATTACAGTGGAATACAAATCCATATTCAAAGCGACAAGGAAATACTCTCAGATGTTCCTTTTTGTTTGTATATTTATAATCAGACTCTCAGACACACAAACCTCTCTTTGTGGGTCGGGGTTCAGTTCCCAGTTTCTATATTGTTTACCTCCTTCTCTGATTTGTTATTTATTTTTTCTTAAGCATCTCAGCATGTTCCTGAAGCTCGGAGCAGAGTAGTTCAAAATATTTCATTCAGTAGTAAACAACAAGAGCAGGCGCCATGACCAGCCTACGATATGGATCTATTATGTGGTACTACCTAAAAACGAAGTGCCCATTAGCCACCGTGGGCTAACTAGTGTGTGTGTGTGTGTGTGTGTGTGTGTGTGTTTCAGAAGCGGGAAGCATTTTGCCAGCTGCTGCAGCTGATGAAAAACAAACATTCCAACCAGGATGAGCCAGACATGATTTCAATCTTCATAGGCACATGGAACATGGGTGAGACATGCACACACACACACACACTGTTATTAGTTACACCAATAACACCAATGTGTTAAACCAGAAACGTAGATGTTTTGAGGGTGATATTTGCGTGTCTGATGATAAGTTTCCCTTTTGGTGTTCGTCTGTAGGCTCCGTGCCGGCGCCTAAGTCCATGGGCTCATGGGTATTGTGTCGCGGCCTGGGGAAGACCCTGGACGAGATGACAGTCACCATCCCCCATGACCTGTATGTGTTTGGAACCCAAGAAAACTCAGTGTGTGACCGGGAGTGGGTGGAGTCCCTGCGTACCTCGTTGAAAGAACAGACAGAGCTGGACTATAAACCGGTGAGCACAAAGGACCGTCTGCTAAATAATACAGTCCTTCACTGTTTTAAAAGGTTCTGAGCATGGTGTGGACCACTGGGTTCGAATGGGGCGTTATCTAAAGTGAGGAATTGTGAATTTTGTGATTTACAAATAGTGTCCAAACATCTGCTCCTTCTGCGAAATGGACTGATGAGGTGAATCAGTGTGAAAGCTGTGCTCCCTTATTGAATTCACCTATGAGAAAAAAACGGAGACAAAAATTATAATTCTAGCAGAGAGAGAGAGACTGCTCTTTTAGTCATAGTGTGAGTGTAGTAATGATGAGAAAGACTCATTGCTGCTCCTTGCTACTGACACAGGGTTTCCTCATTCTGTTTGTCTTGTTGGTTGTAGATAGCAGTGCAGACTCTGTGGAACATAAAGATTGCTGTGCTGGTGAAACCTGAGCATGAGAATCGGATCAGCCACGTTGGAGTGTCCAGTGTCAAGACGGGCATCGCCAACACACTGGGTAACAACAGTACACGCTAATGGTCCTTTATTCCTCCTTAACTTCTTTTACTGTCTAAAGTCTAAAGGGAATAAAATGGGAAAGGCGTCCTAACACGAAGTAGAATAGAACAGGAGGCGGTTTAAGGGGGCATTGCATCTTGTTAAATGCGTCTCCACTGTTCACATTGAGATGAAAAGGTTTCTGCATCGGCACTTAACTGAAAAATAGTGTGTTAGCATTCCTTGAAAAAAAAAATGGGTAGAGCTACAGTAGCAGCAAATAGCTAGAAGTATGCTTTGGTTTCTGAGCAGTACAGTACTTTTGTGGTTGCTGAAGGGGCAAGTGCTTGGTTAGAAAAAAAAAAAAAAGACCAGATTCAAAATGCCATGGTGTCGCATGGTAAACTCTTGGCTTAAGATTAGCCTTAAAAGAGAGGCAACAAACAAAGCATTGTGTGTCACCTTTTAGTGAGAGTCAGTGTTTCACAATAGGATTAAAGCGACTCTGTGGTTTTGGACAAACTGATGCCTGTCATTGGTCGATATCTTACTAAATGTTTGGTGTTGATGGTTTCCTAGGTAACAAAGGGGCGGTGGGTGTGTCCTTCATGTTCAATGGAACGTCTTTCGGCTTTGTGAACTGCCACTTGACGTCGGGGAATGAGAAGATTGCCAGGTACGCAAACACACTCATGTAACTATGCTGGAGGACCCTCCATTTGTTTAAATCCATTCCCCAACGCTCAACTTCAACAAGAACCCCTGAACATCCAACACTCAGCCTTACTATCTTAATGTTACTTGTAGCTCCTAACCCTAAAATAAGAACTATCTGTTGTGTGGACAGACCAAAATGTCCTTTAAATGGGAACTTTAACTCATAACATACTTTTCAGTCCTCAAGAAGCCCTCACAGTCACACACACACACACACACACACACACACACACACACACACACACACACACACACACACACACACACACACTCCACTGTTTTACCTTTGTTCCACCGTGACCTTTGACCCCTGCAGGAGGAACCAGAACTACCTAGATATCCTGCGGCTGCTGTCGCTAGGAGACAAACAACTGAGCTCCTTCGACATCTCACTGCGCTTCACACACCTCTTCTGGCTGGGAGACCTCAACTACAGGCTGGATATGGACATACAGGTGGAACAAACCACACACACACACACACACACACACACACACACACTCCCAGACTGATGAATCACAGCAGATTTAACATTTTTGTGGTTCTGTCTTTTGTGCTTCCGTGTGTACAGGAGATTCTGAACTACATCAACAGGAAGGAGTTTGAGCCACTGCTGAAGGTGGACCAGCTCAACCTGGAGAGGGAGAAGAACAAGGTCTTTCTACGCTTCGGTCAGTAGGCCTGCATGTCTACCAGGGAGCTTCTCCTGACAGCACTGGTTACTTTCTCTCACTGTGCACCGTGCTGAGAGCTGCATATGTTTACCACGCTGGGAACAAGTTGCAACTTTAGCAAAAGTGATGAATAGCACTTACCAGAAGCATCTGCTGAGCACTGCTAATATGCTTGTTAAGGAATTTAGTAAGACCATTGTCTGTCTTGGCTTCTCCCACTCCAATCAATTTCTCCAATCAATTTCATCAGTAACTAGAAGACAGTTGCAGAGCGCAAACCTCTGCCAACGCTGAACAATTCTCCAACGTGCTGATACGAGACATCATACCTGTGATGGAAATGTTAAGTTAAATTGATTTTCTGACCCTGCAAACATACCCTTAGGATTTGGAATCAAATCTCTATCTATCAAATGCTACTCGTCTAATGGCGGAAACCCCATGTCTGGATCACCACCAAAATCAAATCGATTGTTCCTTGGCCCAAGGCCTATCTGTCCACCAAATTTCATGGAAATCTGTTCTTAAGTTTCTGAGCTATCTTGCTGACAGACATGCAAACCAACTAACGGGCAAAACCTAATAATGATCGTGACATTAAGTAGAGGAGAACCAGTTGGAGAAGCCTGGCTTCTAGGCTTGGCAGTATATGTCAAAAGATGCAACTGTTTGTCCTAATCAGTGAATGTGTTGTGCTTGCTTGCAGCGGAGGAAGAGATCTCTTACCCACCCACCTACCGTTACGAACGTGGCTCCAGGGACACATACGTCTGGCAGAAGCAGAAGGCCACGGGGGTATGTTGATGAACACAAACACCAAACACTGATAGTAAATTGAAGGTTGTCTTGGTTATATGGGTTTCAAGGGTTTTTGCTTCATCTTGTTTTACTTTGTAAACATTTGGCATTGACATTTGACCTACCTCCTGCTCCAGTTATTCTTTATTTTAACCAGGATTTTAAGGTGTTTTTGGGCTGGGGGCACAAAGGTCTGAGTTATTTTGAGTTCTTTTGTTTCATCATTTATCAAAGGTTCTTGGTAGTGGACTCAGAATTCCCCACCCCGTTATTTCCTCCTTTTTTTTTGAGTTGTGCTGATAACAATGCCGTCTTCCTCTTCCCCGTCTGTCCCAGATGAGGACGAATGTTCCTTCCTGGTGTGACAGGATCCTGTGGAAGTCCTACCCAGAAACACACATTGTCTGCAACTCCTATGGTGAGACCCGTAGCAGGAGCATTTTATAAGACATTTATTTCAGCAAAGTGGGATAGAGGTTGATTTTAAATTGTAACAACTGCGGATAGTGGTTTTATTTCTCTTAAATGCCACAAATCTTTTTCCCACATGGGGCAGGTGAGATGATTTGTAAACAAGGGGTTTGAGTGGGTTTTCTTTTTGTCTGTCAGGCTGCACAGACGACATCGTGACCAGTGACCATTCCCCAGTGTTTGGTACCTTCGAGGTGGGCGTGACCTCCCAGTTTGTCTCCAAGAAAGGTACAAGTGGAGAGAATGGACGTTCAAAACATCAGAAAATACATCTCTAATTTTCTTTGTCTCTCTGTCACTCACTCTCCCTCCCTTGTTTCACTCTTTTTCTTTTCTACCCCTCCTTGTCTCTCACCCTCTTTCTTTCTCTTAGGCAGGGGGACAGACTTTTTAGGCCCATTATAGCCGCGCTTTGGCCATCATGGTTGATTTCAAGAGAGGGCCGAGTCTGTGCAAATTTGGGGCGGTTGCAATGCGCAGATGATCTTGCAGTGTGTGAGGGTTAAGGACTTGAATCTTTTGCCGGGACCTTAATGATTATTTCAAACATGTTTGATTTTTACAACTCGAAACGGGACACAAGTTGATGTTCTCCAGTAGCGTGTGCTGGTCAACGATACTCATCTAAACACAGACCAGCAATAGCCAATAAGACTTGAGCATGAGAGAGGGACAAAATACAGCAGCAACACACCACCTCCATGTTTGTTTAGTTCTCGTTTGCAGTAGCCTGAGAGATTATGCTTTCACCAGATTTGGGGTTTGCACAGCGTAGAACACGCATAGCTTGTGTTTCTCGTCTTTTTCAGTCAAGTATGTGATCCCCAGCTGCAACTCTTCCTCAAGTGCATGTGCCTCTACGACACAATACAAAAAAAATGCCAGTCTTTTAAGTGTGTGAAGTCCAAGCTTTTCACAATCTGTCCAGTTGTCTGGTGTGTCCCCAGTGTGCACACTCTTTGTTATTTATCTGTTTCTCTCTTTCATTCAGCCAAATGTCACATTTACAAGTAAATGACTAATTCTGCGTCTCCATTGTATATCTGCTTCTGCGCCACCTACTCATCACTCTCTCTCTCTCTCCCTCTTTCCATCCCTCTCTTCTTCCATCCCCTTCCCTCCCGCCCATCGTTTGTCTGTAGGTCTGCCTAAGTCTTCGGAGCAAGCCTATATAGAGTTTGAGAGCATTGAGGCGATAGTGAAGACAGGCGAGCAGAACCAAGTTCTTCATTGAATTCTACTCTACGTGTCTGGAAGGTGAGATGCACCCTGCATGCACACAAACACTCATATGAACACACACAGGTTTTCTACAAGCTGACAGGCATTCATCAGGAGGTACAGAGCTACACAAGCAGTTTCTGTAACATGGCTTTGTACCAGGTGGATATCATACAATAATATCACTGTCTGTCTTTGTCTCTCCCTCCCTGCATCCCTCCCTCCCTCCCTCAGGCAGTCAGTATGCCTTTGAGCTAGCATCCGTCTCTTGACCTGTGCTGCACCCTCTCCCTCTCTACCATGCACTTTTGAATAGAGCAGAAATGCCATAAAATAATCTCCCTCCTTTTCTCCCTTGTTCCATCCCACCTCTTCCCCTCCCTCTTCTCTCCCAACCACTCTGCCCTCTCTCTCTATGTCTCTCATCTGTAGAGTTTAAGAAGAGTTATGAGAACGACAGTCAGAGCAGTGACAACGTCAACTTCCTGCGTGTGGGCTGGTCCAATAAACAGCTGACAACACTCAAGCCCCTCCTCTCTGAGATCGAGTATCTGCAGGACCAACATCTGCTGCTAACCGTGAAATCACTGGACGGATACGAGTCTTATGGTATGGAGAGGGTGTGTTGGTGTGTACGTATTTGGCGGGGGGTGTTCCACCTGTGTTTGTGTTTGTGTGCATGTACCGGAGATAGTTTTGTTTGTTGGGGGACCTCTTTCAGCCTACAGCTAAGCCATTTAGCGACACAATTGATATCGGTTCTTCCACAAGTCAGACAGACATTGCATTCAAACGTGTGCATGTCTTTTGACCCACCAGGAGAGTGTGTGTTGGCTCTGAAGTCGATGATTGGCAGCACAGCGCAGCAGTTCCACACCTACCTGTCCCACCGTGGGGAGGAAACAGGAAACATCAGGGGGTCCATGAGGGTCAGAGTGCCCTCTGAAAGGATGGGAACTAGGGAGAGACTCTATGGTAATATACAGGACACAAAGTATACGTCTGTCTGTCTGTGTGTGTTGAGAGCTGGGTGATAGTGGTGACAACATGATACGTACTGTACACACACAGAGGGAATTTGTATTGTACTCTCAGTATTGGAAATGAAATAGACTGATCCAGTGAATCCGTGTAAAAGCTATGAATCCCTTCACCTATTACATCCAGTTCAGCCATGAAGGAGAGATGTCGATGAAGGGAAGATGTAGAAGTGGAGGAGACAGGTTAAACTTGGTGCAACTCAACATAGGAGATGATGTAGATGAGGTTTCAAATGTTCCACTCTGACCCTTTGTTGTGTGTTGTTGTATTTCAGAGTGGATCAGTGTGGACAAGGATGAGACTGGTGGACCTAAAGGGAAATCCACCCTGCTTCCCAGAGCGGGGCATGATTATGTCAAGTTAGTACACTGTCTTTTAATATAGCACTTGATGTAGCTAGTGCAGACACCTTGGTTCTGGGTCCTCCTGAAGACCACAGCTAACCCTCCCGGTTCAAGACCTTCGTTTTATTCCGAGTCGGGTTTGAAAAGTATTTTGGCATTTCAGTTTGTGCGTCACAGTGTTTACAGTTTTGGTCCAAAGGTTTAAATTGGTCCCTAAAATGTTCAGAGGAAATTGGTATGATGTGTGGTGGGTAGAGGGCTTGGTTAGCCCACACATTAGCCCCCAAAATCTGTTCTGGGTAACAAGAAAAAATATATAAAAAATGTAAATCTATCTTTCTCCCTTCTTTCCTCCCAACTGTGGACTGTCTAATGAAGCAGAAATACGAATATTGGCCCCAATAATTGTGTTTTCATTTATTTTTCATGTTATCTTTGTTATTTTAAGCACATCTATGTTTTCTGCATTGTGTCCCACTTGCTCCGTTATGTTGTGTCCTCCATTCAGGCCATCTTTGGCTCGTAAACAGCTAGGAGGAGAGCTAGGAAAGGTCAGTGAGGAGGGAGAAAGGAGCGGCAAGGAGGAGACTGCTGCACGGTACGTAGACACTTGCAGTGTGTTTGGGTCAAGGGCCAAAGGTGACTCGCACATACCTGCACATACAAACATGGACTCGTCATCAAACAGCCATTTTATGTTCCCATCCTCCTCCATTCTGTTTCTGTGTGTGTTGTGAAGGTCTAAGCAGGATTCGTTAGACGCTGATCCATCCGTCAGCAAGAACAGCTACAATAACCCTGCCTACTACATCCTGGAGGGCGTTCCCAACCAATCAGCAGCTGCTATGTCTGAGCTTCTCCCATCTCCTTCCTCTGCCAATCCCCAGGCAGCTAAAGTGCCTCCTCCCTTGGCCGGGGCACGAACCAAACCCGCCTCTGCAACGCCAGGGCTCTCCCACCCACGCAGGCCCACAGCGAGCCATCCGGTCCGTACCATTAGTGAGGAAGGGTCCTCGGAGGATGATGGAGGCGGTTGTGTGGCAGGGGTGCAGGGGGCAGGTAGCGGAGCAGGGGTTGGAAGCACACTGAATCGACCCCCTCCTGACTTCCCCCCTCCCCCTCTCCCCAAAGGAGCCCTGGAGATGGTTGCCGAAGTCGCCTTCCCAAAACCACGGCCACTTTACCCTGACCTGGCCGAGGTCAGGATTCCAGCAGCCAATCCTGGTGCTCCATTTGCCCTGGGGGAGGGTTTTAGGAGAGGAGGAGGAGGTGGAGCTGGAGCTGGGGCGCTAGATGACCAGTCGTGTTCAGTGCTCCAGATGGCGAAGACACTGAGTGAAAGCGAGTTTCCCGGGCAGCCTCCACGCGCCCCCTCTGCACCGCCCCCCCTCAGGGGTCAGGGGTTAGGGTTAGGCCTGGATGCCTGCCGCACCTTCCCCCCGCGAAACCCTATCACAGAGAGCATCGCAGAGGACCTGCCTGAGGAGGTGGGTAGATTTATATAGTTATGATAGAGAAAAATACATATAGTGCATACTGTCTGGATAATGAAGCAGAAATACCATAAAATAAATGGGCTCCAACACAGATTTGATATTTCTCTCTAACACTGTGTCTGTCCAGCTGTCTGTAATGCTGTAAATACCATATTGACTGTAGTGCCACTTACAATTCTCTAATGAAGAACTATACATGCGGTACATTATTTATTATTCATTTTTATTGAGAACAATTTCGGGAAGGTTGGTGGTGGTGGGGGGGATGCAAATGGGTGTAGGGGTGTGTCACGGGGTGGTGGGTTGCAAAGGGGTGTAGGGGGTGGTGGGTTGCAAAGGGTTGTAGGGGGTGGTGGGTTGCAAAGGGTTGTAGGGGGTGGTGGGTTGCAAAGGGGTGTAGGGGTGTGTCAAATCAAATCAAATCAAATCACATTTATTTGTATAACCTTTAATCACCGTTCCAGTCTCTAAGGCTTCACAGTGCCCAACCTGTGAAATAATAAATGGTTAGTACACGACATCCCCCAACCTTGGACCCTTGGAAAAACTCCCCCTCCACCCCTCCACCCCTCCTGAGCACCCCTCCACCAAGCCCAGTGTGTAGTGATGAGTGTGGCATTGCTGGTGTAAGTGATCTGGTGACCACTGAGCGGAGAGCAATGTTTTCACCTGACCTGGTTCCTCCACCCTGTGCAGGCACTGTGGGGCAGCAGTAGCTCATCTCTGTCTGTGGGGGAGTCTTCAGTGGGGGAGTGGCTCCAGAGACTGGGACTGGAGAGGTATGAGGAGGGCCTCCTGCACAATGGCTGGGATGACCTGGAGTTCCTCAGGTACACACACACACACACACACACACACACTTGAAAATACATGGATACACTAACATACACATTAGTGGGTGGGAATAAAGCTTGTAAGAAGCAGTATGCTGTGACCTAGCTCACACCCCAACTAAGGGTCCTGAACGCATACTGTCCTGACCTGTTGCAGGTGTTGCATGAAAACCTTGTAACTTCCACTTATGCATTTTGCACTTTTTTTTATTTTATTTTTTTTACTTGTTTCCTGTCTCACCCAATCCCATGCATTCCCAGTGACATCACTGAAGAGGACCTTGAGGAGGCAGGAGTTCTAGACCCCGCCCACAAGCGCATCCTGCTGGAGAGTCTGAAGCAGCAGCAGCAGCAAAAATGAACTGTACCAAACTGGTCTATGACTGGTCCAAACTGGTCTGGTACCAACCAGGTCTCACACAGGCCAAATCCCAGCTGAGCTGAGCTGAACTGATCTGAGATGAACTGAACTGAACTGAGATGAACTGAGCTGGGCTGGAATGTGCCAATTTATGCCAGACTGTGCCTTCCAAGAGAAATTGCACTCCATTTTTACTTTAAAAAACACTTGTTGAACCAACGTCCTTTTTCAAATGTACTGTATGTATGTTGTTACTGTCGTAGAGGCGGCCTTATTTAATGATAATTATTTCAGTCCTTCAGATCGGCATCACTACATAACCCTTGCTTTAAACCTAGCAGGAAGATGCAGGAAGAGACAGTATTATCCTGACCAGTCAGACTTGGGGATACCACCCATGCGTAGAGAAAATGTTTGATGTCTTGACCGCAACAGATGGCAAGAGACTGCACAAATCAGAGAGGAGTATCACTGCACACGCGTCATACCGTCGATTCTGATCTGCAGCTTCAATCTAGCATTAAAGCTTGTTCGCCTTGCTTTGCCCTGAAAAGCCTTGCCTGTTTCTGTGGAATCATAGTGTTAAAGACAACTCTGAACTGGGAAATGTTAGACCTTCAAGCTAATAGAAAAATCAGATCTCAGGTTTGGTGAGTTCCCCACTAATGGTCAGGTTTTAAGGAAACTGGACGGGGAGAAGCTAATTCTTAGTCAGCACTCAAGGGTAACGTCACCCCAGAGCTCAGCCTGAGGAACCCACTTGCTTCCATGATGGAGGCGGACTGAAAGTGGTGACATCATCAAGATGCGCCTGAGAGGTGTCAGGCTAAAGTGAGCACAACTCATTTCACAGATTGTAATTCAGTGATGATGTGTCGGCTACTATTATTCAGATGGTGGCACGTATTGTATGTTGTTATTGAGTCAGTGTCTCTGCATGTATTTATCGTTTTCATGTTTGTTTTTTTGTTTGTTTTTAAAGGTAAAGGGAATATGGAGCGAACCAACCAAACCAGCACTGTTAGAGCTAAATGCAAATTGTTCACTTTGGTACAACATTTCCATTTTTTAATGTGCTCTCCTGAGTTTTGTTAGCCGTCAACCTTTGACGTTACCTGTCTCTGAAGTGGTATTTTCACGACTGACATTTGCAGACAATTTCATATAGGCAAAACTACTCTCTCCTCTTAGGTTGGCATACACAGCATGCTGGTTATGGGGACAGCCAGTATTGGCAGTTGACTGGTCTGGAAATCATCAGGATAGTACATAAGACTAGAAATGCTGCACCAAAGTGAAATATCACTTGAAAGATTTTACCCAGTACAGTAGACTTGCTCCTGTTCACATTTCAATTGTCTGAGGACATGAAATTTTAAGTTACAGAAGAAGACAAAGGATCTTATTTTTAATACCATGTGACCGAGGTTTGATGGGTTTTACATGTAAAAGCAGGCACGAGAAAATCCAAATTGATCCGTATAGGGTTAAAAATCACATTTCCCCCGCTTTTTTTCTGTGTAAATTCAACAGCGCTTTACTAAATTACTGGAGTGCCACGTCAATAGATTTGAAGTTGTTTTCAGGGAGTTGGTTAACATAGCCAAGTAGATGAACGATTGTTATTTCTATTGAGGCTGCACTAGAGTAAGCCAGCATATTGTCATTGTCTTGCAAAAACCTTGTATCGCTAAAAAGTGAACTTTAATGTAATAGAGAAAAGTGTTTTTCTTTCTTTTGACTATTGGCACCCATGCTTTTTTGACAGTTTTATATGGGTCACACTATTAATGGCTTGGCCTGGCCTTAGAATCGTGAAATAGTTTGTACACATGGAAGAAGGTGTCACCTCTCACAATACAATAAAAGCAGAAAAGTCAGGGTGTAAATGGGCGGGATTACAGTTTCTGCAGGACACAGATGATGAGGCTCCTATTGTTGGTGTTCCCTCATTTCACCAGCCGATGGTGCTGCTACTCCATAACCTCAATGGCAGATACTGACTGTTAGGGAAAATAAGACACAACCAAGTCACGTTAAGTGAAAGGACTCACACATTATTACTTCACCGCTGTAATTTATCTATATATGTGTTGTTCTTAAGCAGTTTAAAATCTGTATCACATGTTGAATTTCCGTGTTTGTGTTCAGACTGCCTTTCTTTTAATGTCAAATCCTGCCTCCTCTTTCCCTCTGGCAATGAGACCGGAAGCCAAAAACAAAAAATTGGTTTGCCGTTTTGGTGTTGTGTTGAAGAGATGGAAAGATGCTGATGTTGATTTAATCCAGGTATGCCACGATGTTTCTCCTCCTTCCCGTCATCATCTCTCTTTCTCTCTAAGGGTGGATCACACCACAAGATTTCTTTAATTAAGCACCTAAGATGCTTTCACCAGCAAAATGTGCATGAACGTCTTGAGAAAAGCCTCTGCAATATTAGAACTTTTCCATATGTCTCTTTTTAATTAACATGGTATTGCTTGCAAAATCTGATAAAATCTTGAAAGGGTGTGATTTTTCAGATGTTGTGGATGCAACGCAGATTTACTTCTAAAGGAGATCCTTCTTTAGCTTCTCTTCCCCCACTTCCTTTGTGTCCGAAACACTTCCTTAAATGTTGTCGCTTACATCCATCCATCAACTTCAACACTCACCTACTTGTCTGTGTTGTGTGTGTGCTGTACAGAGCCCTTGGCGTAGTGTTTCTGTGTATCTTATACTGTGTCTGTCATGTTGTAACAGCCAAACATAACAGCCATAATACAATATGTCATTCAGGCTTTTTAAATGTAAAGTCTTTTTGAGATGTTCTCATTAATTGTTGCGTTTGTGTGCGTGTGTGTGTGTTTGTGTGTGTGTGAGAGAGAGAGAGAGAGAGAGAGAGAGAGAGAGACTTGTCATTGTTGTTCTCTCACACTCCACCATTTTATCTCGTTGCTTCTTGTACTCCTTTGGTTGTGTTAAGTTAATGTGTTAAGTTGTTGACCCCGTGTTATTATTATTATTTTATTTTTTTTCAAATAAAAACTAATATCTTTCTTCAATTTTAAAATTCTCCCTTATCTTATTGTTTTTCTTTTTTCACATTTCTCAGAGGAAATTGAGAATAGGAGGATGAGACTGTCTGTGATGCCTTGTGACGATAAATTTATGGTGGGCTTTTCCTGGTTTGGTTAACTATAGGCCTTCTTCACTAAATAAATGTTAAATAAAATATAAAGAAGTGTTTATGCTATAGTGCAAGAACTGCCTAACCCATGGCCTTTAATTGTCCTCAGTAGAATTTGAATGGGGACGGCCAAATAACCCCACTCGGCCGCCGGCCAAAACCCTTAAAGGCCAGCTCCACCAGAATTGATTTTCAGGTTGTTGTTCTGCAAAGGAGTCATTTCCCTAAAATTTCCATCATCGAACTGCACTGCCTGAAATGGCTGAAAGCAAATTTGATGGCGAGTCATGTTCTTTTACCTATATTAAAATTCAAAGATTTTATTTTTCCAGTAAAGGAACAGGAAAGTGACTGTCGTTTGTTTTTGGGGGGTTTTCAACCATGTCAAGCGATGCAATTCAATCAAGTCACCGGACTGTATTTTCCTTTCCTATTTTGAGAACTCATACCTCAATACTCGAAACTCAGTAACATACAATGCTGTGTCATCATCCGCTCACACAGAAGAAACCAGATCATTAAACGCTTTGAGTAGTGCTTCCATAATGTAGATTTATTAGACAGAATATTCAGAGTAGTGCTATAACTTCTCATTCACTAGAGCTTCGGTCCATTCATAGTTTAATGGACATACTGGACATTGAGACAGATGCTCTGGAATGAAATAAATCTTTAAAGCAATGTGAAAGAAAGAAACAAAATGCTACCTAATATTTATATTACTAATTACAGAATTCATTTTCCAGTCACAAAATTGTATGTATCTGTTCGAAGAGATCTGTCGGTTGCTCACTGATAAAATAAAAATATTAATAAATACACATTTTTTCCTTTTGAGTAGATATCCGGGGCAGGGCTTCCCAAAAAAACCTTTTACCACTGAGATCAGTTTTGTCTCAGTGACTTGCAATGAAACAGAGACTACACACAAGCAACTTTTCAAGGCAAAAGAAACTGGAAACAGGAATTAGTAACAGGAACAAAATCAGGGTGGAAAAACAGCTTTAGGGAGAAAAAAAGTATTAAGTATTAAAAATTCTGCTGGAGATAGGAAACTTTGCCAACAACTATCTGGATTGCCTTAAAATATTACCCATGTATGACCAGCTTGTGTTGGACTGGTGTAATGCCTTTGAGAAACCCATCATACATCCAGAGTCGGTACCACTGACCGTGGGAGAGTTGGTGGAATGGGGCTGAATGGTGATTTAAGAGTGTGTGATGAGTGTTGTTAGTCCACTAGCGTTTATATCACACAATTGAGCACCAGCTGCAGAACAAAGTCACAACGGGGATCATTTGTAGTCAGCAATGTGCCACGTCCCTACAGTACCGTAGAACAGGAGGACGTATGAGCAACTTGGAAAACTTTCCATCTGCGACAGTCTGAGTTCTCACAAATGGATCAAAGTGAGACGTTTCCATTATTCCACTGGGAGAAACACCAAAAACTCTTCAGATAGTGATGTAGGCACCAAAGATGAAGTGGGGCTACTGAGATGGACATACCATGAGACAATACAATACCCATTACAAGTCGATTATATTCAGACTGATCGGAGAGTACACTCTACGTACCCCAGAGAAAAAGGTAATTGTGTATATCCTGAACTTAACGACGGCTCTCAAACCGTCATGCTCCTGTGGTAGGGAAGAGGGAAGAGGTGGTCGGGTTTGATACCGTGGGCGATTTGAAAGGAGAGGAAAAGGCGGACACCCCCCCCCTTCGGAGTCTAACATCTTCCTTGTTGACAATTGGTTTGAATTGAAAAGTGAGGGGAAAGTTTGACATCTCTCCCTTGCTGAATTTGAACAAAGTGCCCACTGTTTGATAGAGAAAAGAAAGAAGGGACAGAAAGGAGCGAATGGATGGAACCATAATGCATGGACAGAATACTACTGGGGGTAACAGAGAGGATGAGAGAGGAGTGGGGGTGGTCAGGTCTCAATACAGTAAAGGCAGAAGAAGAGAGACAAAGGGAAAAAGGGATGTATTGGGGAGGGGTCTTGTCTGGACCCGGCTGCCCTAATTGGATTTTGGGGTGCCCTTCTGGTGGGGTCCCCCTGGGGTCTCTCTGTCAGGGGCTTAGATGAGGTTGTGCTTGCTGGTAACAGTTTCGGTTTTGTTTCTCCAGTGGAGACTGGACTGCCATTCTCAGCAGAGTTGCCACTGTTGCTTGGGGAACCACTAAGTGCACGACAGTGTTTGCTACAATGCAATCTGTGTGTGTGAGTGCAAGAGAGAGATAGAGAAAGACAACAGCAGTATGAGAGTGTGTTTGTGTGTGTGTGTGTGTGTGTGTGTATATATCTGATTTGTATATGAGTCAAAAGAATTCTGTATGAAAGAGGGCAGGACACAACAAATAGCATGCCAATGGTGTAGGCTACACACAAGCATCCTTTTAACACTCACTTGTAGAGTTTCTGTCAGGTCATAAATGAAGGGCCTGTACATAAAGAGCTTAATATCATTAAGTAGAACGGACAGCTCAGTGTCTCTTGTCCCTCTCATAGTTTCTTGTCTGAGGTAGAGCCATCGATGGACCAACTCTTTGTATCAATAGCTCTGGTCTGAGGATCAGAGTGCAGTGTTTCAGCCACAGCAGGAAGGAAAATGTAGCAGACATGATCATGTCCAGTTAGATTTTTGAGTGTGTAACACATGCACAGTTGCATATGTAATCCTTTTGGTATGAAAATCAGTGACCACACCTTTGAAAATTCTTTCTGTGAATGTCTGAGATTTAACTCAGACCTTTTGACGGGGAAGTTCTTTTGAGCAGATACCAGCAGAACCAGGGACTTCACTGAACTACAGCAGACTACAACAGTGAATTCAGGGTTATAATGTAAATGGACGTGTCCTGACTCTCTCCACAAAATCTAGAAACTCCTTACTGTTCCAGCAGACCACAGAATGTCACTCTCTCTCTCTGTGTGCTTCAGAACAGGTTTGTCTTGATGGTGGGGTTGGGTTTTCTGTGGAAGGAGGACAGAACACCGGCAAAGGGCCCGGTCATACTGTCCGCTGGCTGCCAGGCCTTCAGAAGCTCCTGAGTCTGGGCAGCAGGCTGGGCCATGGCTGGGTTAGACGGCCCCAGGTTGGACCAGCTAGGTGGCTTCAACCCTTGGAGCACCGGTGAGCTGGAAGTGTTAGCGTAGCCGCTGTTAGCAGGAGCAGGGCTAGGGCTCAGACTGGCAGGGCTGCCCATGTTTCCGTTGGCTGACCCTGGCAGGGAGGCGGTGCTATCAGGAGTGGGGCTGCAGGTGGATTCTTTGGATTCATCATCATCTGAGGAAGACCTCGGCTCGCCACCCTTCTTCCCTCCAGAGCTGCTACTAGTACTGCTGCCAGTGCTGCCAGCCAGAGCTGTTGGCACCAGATTTGGCGTTGGCTGCGCGCTCCTGCTTGCGGAACTTGGCACGCCTGTTCTGAAACCAGACCTGAGAAACACATAGACATAAAATATAGATTTGATTATGGAGACAGTATGGATGATTTAATTGGGACATTTCATCAAGAAGCCAGCAAAATAAATGAATGTAAATGTACTTATTGTATTCAAAGTTAAATGAATTCCATTATTTAGACAAGGAAAGTGATGTGACATTCAAGCAAGCTACATAAAGAAGTGCAATCAACACAAAATCTAGATTAGAGAAATGAAATAGAATAGTTGAATAGAAACCTCAGTTTCATCTTTAAACATACACTCTTACGTTTAAACGTCACAAATAAATTGTATCTAATGATATCAGTTGTTGTGTTTAAATGACTCGGGTGTTTGTAGGAGCTCCTAATGCTTCTATGCTCGTGTGTGTCCTCTATGCCTACTGTGCCCATATAGGAGCTCATGTGACTGATGCTTATTATTATTATGCTTATTCCTCCAGAAGCCTGCTCTCACCTGTACCCGCGCCTCTGTGAGATCAATCTTCAGCGCCAGCTCCTCTCGGGTGTAGATGTCGGGGTAGTGAGTCTCTGCGAAGACGCGCTCCAGCTCCTTGAGCTGAGAGCTGGTGAAGGTCGTCCTGATGCGCCGCTGCTTCCGCTTCTCGTTCAGACCGGAGGGGTCCGAGAAGAACTTGTAAGGGACTGCGGAGAAAAAAACAGGTTAGGTTGATTGGCTGAATAATACCAAGTCAAGTGACTCAAGCAATACGTTTACAGTGATCTCAGAGCAGCTATGGCGACGTTAAGCACCGATGTAAAGCCCACTTTTGAAACACTAAGGCCTCGAGTGGCTGTATTATTACCACTGTATTAAGAAAGAGCGCAGATGTTCAATAAATATTTTACGTCTTAATCAAAATTAATTAAATGTTATTTTTGTGACTGAAAACTGAGGACCAGGACTAAGTAAATATGATGGCCATTAAAATGTTGAAACAAATGCGGAACAATGTAAGAAAACCAAATGCTGGAAAGGCATTTCTTCCTCTTGGTTATTATCAATCCATCGTCGTCAATAACGAACATTTTGGTTAGTGGCCTGGAATCCATTCAAAAATAATTTTGAAATAATATTTGTTTCATTTCATTCATATGCAAAATAATTGTTCTTTTATAATATAATTTAGACTGAAAGTGTTTGGCTCTTTGTTGGCTTTAAATGTTTGACAAAAAAGGGAGTACGTGTAATTGACCCAAACAGATGTAGACCTAAGACTAATATGATTAAGTTTAAGCCTATTTGGGGGATTTGTAAATTCATGTTTTAAAATAAACGTAAGCGTGTTAAATAGTCTACAATTCAAAAACAAGGTATGCATTATATAGAAACAGAAAACAATTTTATTTGAATATGAATAACTGATAAAATATTTTATTAGGCCTAAATTAGGCATTGACTATATAGTTCACAATACAGCCAGACGAGCATTCAGAACTCATTTCAGAGTTTGTGTAAAGCCTCTCAAAATGCATAGAAAGCCACATGGTGGATGAAGGATAGATTTTCGATGTAAAATAAACGAAAATCAAAAGAAAATGGTGAAATAGTCTCTTGGTTGAAGATGATTCGTAACTAAGTAAAAGCAGCATGTAGCCTAACATGTTCATCCGCAGGCCCAGTTCTACGTTTATCAAAAAAGAAAGCAATTCCTTTATTTAAGTATATTTTAAATTAGGCTATTTTTGAGAGATTTCATTAGGCTGTAACAGTTCTGTCTATGAGGTATATTCACAAACAGGTGTGTGTGTGGTGTGTGTGTGTGTATGTGTGTGTGTGTGTGTGTGTGTGTGTGTGTGTGTGTGTGTGTGTGTGTGTGTGTGATTTTGATTTCGGCAACTCTCCATTGTGCAGCATCGAAACCCTTTACTAGTATTACAAACATCTGACAACCTTCTGATTTACAAATATCTCTGCATATCTTCATAATCATAGTAATTCATATTCAATATAGACACGCGATGTTTCGCCTTCAAATTACTCTTCTGAATTGTTCAACATCTTTAGCGGAACTGTATCGATTACAGTGATATGTAAATGCTTGCATCACGGTGATGTAGACCATGAAATGTATTCTCCCTCCTGGGTGAATTTTGCAGAGATTTAATTTCCAAGCAGGTATCGGAATGTAAACCTAAATCTATTGAACCTAAGACCATGAAAACACAATTACCTTTTGAGTTAGCAGGCCTCAATGAGCCAACAATTGATTTCAAAGATAGATGTTACAATCATAACGAATAATAGACTAACCATTTAAATATTTTGCATTAAAAAATGTAGTCATTTTTCCAGGTAAAAATGGTATTTCATCGGTCAAGCTAGAGGGACACTTTACCTTCTAAAGATTTAAAATTAACAGGCCTCCTCTCCTCCTGTATCTAGAACCCTGTTTGCTCTTAAATAACCCACCAAATTACATACAAAATTAAGAAATAGACGAGAGTAGCACAGGTGGGTTAAGGTCTGCGTGGTTAACTGCCTGTTTGCATAAAATAAAATTGGACACCCATGACAGAATAGAATAGAATAGAATTTACCCGTGGTGTAAGGTGTCGGCTGGTGCTCTCGCAGGGCTCCCAGAGTGCAGCTGGCCGTGCTGAGGGGCGTACAACCCGGGTTAGAGAACGGCCCGCTCCGGATCGGGTTGTACTGGAACGAGCTGGCCTGGCTGCACGAGCTGAAGTCCGCATAGGCCGAGGCTTCCATGGCCGCCATGCAGGAGTCGTAGGAGTTCAGGTAGGAGTAATCCATTTTATACATGGAGGGCAGCACGCGGAACCCCCGGTATGCAACGACGCAGTTCTAGCTGAGAAGTCAGAGTCAGAACGGTTGGTGTTTTGGAGAGGCGACTGTATTTTCAGTTACAGTTTATGATGTACAAAATGTAGATTGAGTGTTGTTCAAAAGAGCAGTCGAGCAGTTTCTCTCTCTCTAATATCTCCAAGGACTGTCGGTTCGGCGCTCCAAGTCTCCTATCACTTTCTGGTTCTGGTGGCACTGTCAGGGGCTTTCTTCTTGTTAAGGAAATCCAGATAATTTCCCCTCGCTCACTCAAGTTTCACTCACTCAAGTCGTTTGTTCATGTCTTTCCTTCTTGGTTCTCTCTCCCTCCCTGTGTCTCTCTCTAGCTTTCCTTCCCTGACTGCAGCTCCTTCACTCGCGCTCCGTGTGACAGCGCACTGTGCAGCTCGCGCAGTGTTTATAATAAACTTGGCAGAGCGCGAGACAATAGCGAGGCGGTGGTCTAGTTTCCATGACAATGCCTCGCCAGTATATTGGAGGGGGGGCACCGCCAGTGAGCTCGGACACGGACGGCCCCCTCCCACTGAGCGCACCGCCCACGCGCTCCAGAACATCACCGTGCTGGTGATGTTGTTGCAGGTGTCAATTCGTTCAAGCAAGCAGTTTTTGCTCATCGACGTAAATCAACTGTTTCCTAACATAAACGATTGATATGGTAAATACATTTTCTAGCTCTGGTGAGATTTCATCCTTCCGTTTGAGCCTATCAATATTGTTATTAAAACCGAAAAGAAAGCACCGATTATCACTAAAACCACGTCATTCGTTCATGTAGGCTAATCTTCATTTCACACTGCCAAGTCTGGTGCTTTACGTTTAATGTCTGTTATTGTTTGGCTTACTCCGGCCCGTACAGCACTGACACCATTTCTCCTTTATTGCACAACTATTTGTAGAGACAATTATTTGACTCAAGGCTTAGAAACCAAGAAAACACAAGTAACACAAGTAGTTGCTCATCTCCCACGGGGAGATACAGGCTGATGAGCCTGTCCGATTTTTTGGTAAGCAGAGATCCGATTAGAATAGACTTTGTATTCCGAAATATTTTCACAAAAATTAAATGGCATTAAATGGCACATACATTAGTAAACATATTTACAGGATAAAGGAAAGAAGCAGGTCTTACTGGGACATGTCCGATAATGAACATATGGTTGAAGAACGTTTGTTTTCCGAAGACACTGAGGATGTAGCCTACAGTGCACTGCCAACTTCAGGTGCTGTTTCGGCGAAAGGCTAACGTGTGGGTTATATGCAATATAATACTGATATTTGGTTTCAGACGATTACTTTTAATTGATATTTAATTATAATAGATTGGTTAAAACAGCCGAATGTGTGATTACGAGCACAGGTGCTCCCGTGCCAGGCACTGTTCTTCCATTATCGGTCAATATTGCTACACTCTCTGCAAACTGCTTGTTGAAATAACCACAGATCCGCCACAGCAGTCTTTATGTGAGGGAAAACCTCCAGATATGACGGTGATTCCTGAGATTAAAAGCTCTGATTTGATTCCGATCAGTTTTACGAAGATGTCACCCGAGTGAGCGTCAATTTGATGTAGAGGACAAGTGAGGGAATTGGCTGCGAAAAGCACCTCAGACAAGTGAGCAACCACGACAGGCTAACCATAAACGCATTGACGCCTCATAAATTGGTTTAAGTTTATTGTTCAGTGTCATACAATGTGATAAGTCATATCCCACACGGTCCCCATCACACAGACAGGGCTTCAAACCAGAAGGCAGGTAGCCTACATGGGGAGGTCTAACATCTCGGCTGCTTAGCTTGTAAGATCTGAAATCAAGAGGCTTTTTGTTAGTGGACAAATGCAACCAAATAGTATCATCCACAAACCAAAATTATGTTTCACGCGCACGCGATAAGTTGATTAAGTTTGGGTGTCCAATAATATAATGGGGCTCAAAGTGTTCGCTCTTATCTTTGGTTGACCACCGGCTGCATGATGATGCTCCTTAATGCTATTAGATATCCACCCCCCGGCCACCACACACACACACACACACACACACACACACACACACACACACACACACACACATTTTGCTGTGCATAGTAAGTCTCGAGTCAATTAAACTATGAATAACTATTAATAACAAGATTTGGTTAAAGTATTTTGGATGTAAGGGGCGGGGCATCAGACGGTCTGGCATCTTTACTGTTAAAAGTACTGAGGTCGTGCAGTTTTCCATCTCCTTCAGATGTATCGCTCATTGTAGCTGCTCGTTACTGATGATATTCTCTATGCGAGCCGAAGACCAGACATGAGACCTCTGAATGTCATGTCTCACAATAGTATACAACAGAAGGCAGAACCTGAGGCGTTATACCGTCCCCAGTCCTCTTTAAAAGGAGCAAAACGTCATCGCGTGTATTTTTCTGTGTTGTGAATTTCTCAGCATTTCTAGTCAATTTACTTGTGCACTTGTCCAGTTCTAACGCTGAGTATAATTCTAGTTCTAATTTGTATTCGGCTGTAGTTCTAGCTCGTGTTCGAGTTAGGGTTCCAATTGTAATACTGATAGAGCTTGTTAAATTCTAATTCTAATTCAGATTCCAATAGTAGATATTCGAATAGATTCGAATTCATTCAGATTATTGGCCTGCGAATCGGCTGGAATGTTACAAATCAGAAACGACATCAGACACCCTTTCAACAGCGGAGCGTGCGGTGCGTGATTTATTTCTGCATAGATTTTGTGCGTCATCATCGCAACCACTGCCCGCGACCAGCACCTGCCTCCTCTGCTATAGTTGCCACCGAGATAATGACACCATTAGTCAGAATAGGTGGAGAATAACTAAGTATTTCTGCTCAACGACTGTGGTTTATTTCCCTGCTTTACTGGAGATTTGTGAATAATACGTCACAGCAAAGTCACGAAAAGAATACTATAGGCCTAGGAATATTATATATGTTACCATAGGACATAAAAATACCATAAAGTGTTATAAGGTCACTATAGACCTACTACTGCGTACCACGGATACTCTATAAGCCCCTGAAGGAATATTATAGTGAGCTTTCGTCGGGGCTCTCACACCAACCCAGGACTGTGAAAGCTCCCAGGCCACGCCGTCTGTTGTGTGACCATGTCCCGTCTGGCGGGTTCAGAGGTGAGTTTACCGAGAAACTTAAACTGTTTCAAAGTTAAACTATCCAAACTATCCGTTTCTGTCTTTTTCTGCCTCCCAAAAAGAGCAGCCCAGGAGCGACCCTAGCTCTCCCGCTTCAAGCATTTACACTTAATCCCTTCAAAGAGCGGAGCGGTCTCTTCCCAGCCGCTAATCCGCCCTATAGTGCTCCAGCGCAGGGGGAGACTTCTCCTCTGCAGAGGCTTTAACTTTGGACTTTTACATTCATGGGGAGATTTGACGGAAACAGTAACGTGGATCTTTTACATTCATGACGTCTGAGTCAACAGAGAGGAGGACAATGGGCCCCTAGAGGCTCCTCAAGGCCCCTGAGAGAGGGACACCAACTATGGGGATTATAGGCCCCGGTTTGAGTTATTGGGGGTTATTCAAACCTCACTTCACTGGACGCACTTAACATACCGCTATCTAATCAGCGTTTGTATTAATATCATGACTGAGGTAACCTAAACGGTTTAATTGAATCGCCCCTTGTGTGATTTTTTTTCATTGTTTCCCTTACGAAAAAAACTATAGTAATCCTATAACAAAATAATTATCACGGCAAAATTATAGGGCCCTATAGGAATATTATGGTGATAGGTAGCCTACCACAGGAGATACAAATTACAGGAGATGGATAAATACCACAAGGTTAGTATGAATGCACTACTGTTTACCACTGAATCCCTGTAGGAATATTATAGGGATAGGTATCGTTTTTTATCGTTATCAGCTGTGTTGTTTAAATGATCCTGGCCCATTAATATAGGCTATTGACTGAGGGGAGCCAACGTGGATTAAATCGTATAATATGAGTGAAACGTTTCGTGGAGGCGCTGCGTGGTCTTCACCCGTGTAGACCAAATTAATCTCCGTTTCTGTGGTGTAATCATAATATCATAAAAAACTGCAGTGTGGGCCGTATACACAGTTAATTGCCTTTTTTGCCGTGTACTCGGAAAACATCTTATTTCAACGAAGGGGTGCGTGATCTGTAGAGAAGAAGTCATAGGCCTAATTGAATTCCCAACATTTGGACCCTCTGAGCTTCCGTCGTCCCCGTGACGGTAATTGTTTCCGATGGTCCTCCTCCCGTTAGACTCCAACCGGAGCCTAGACTCCACCGCCGATAGATAGACCGTTGGATGGTGAATGCAGATTGGCCTAATGAAGCAGGTCCGAGTGTTTCTGCGCGTGTGTGTGTGTGCGTGTGTGTGTGTGTGTGTGTGTGTGTGTGTGTGTGTGTGTGTGTGTGTGTGTGGAGGTGGGTGCGGGGTGGAAAGAGGGGGCGCTATGATGGATGGATGGTCATGATGGAGAGATGGTGAGATGTATAGAGAGGGACAACGGACAAGGGATGGGTAAAGGATGGGACATCGACAACACTCTGGTTCAAAGAAAAGCCACGCGGGAGGCCCAACCGGTATATGTCCCGTGACAGGCAGCGGTGGTCTGAAAAGCAAGTGAAGCTGTCAATCAAAAGAGAGCCTGGCTCATCCATCACGACCCCTCAAACAATAAAAATATCCCATGTGCTAAAAGCTGCTTCGCTGGCCTCAGATTGAGACATCTACTGGCTTATGCATTAAACATAATCAAAGGTGTAAAGATGGACCCACATAAATCCACATGAATAGGCCTATTATAAAGATATTTTCCTTTAAATTGTTTAATCCAGTCTAAGTCAAAACGATAGACATGAGCCTTTGTGGAAATAGTAGAGAGCATATAGTCATGC
Organism: Hoplostethus atlanticus; assembly: GCA_034670405.1. Lineage (NCBI taxonomy): Eukaryota > Metazoa > Chordata > Actinopteri > Trachichthyiformes > Trachichthyidae > Hoplostethus > Hoplostethus atlanticus. The sequence goes on from JAXDDX010000003.1 coordinate 15,892,638, forward strand.
ACATATTATCATCACAGAGAATAACCTCGTCCCAGTCTGCAACTGATTCGAGGTTGCTGTCCAGCTTCTGAACCCACTGAAACCAAAGGCACAAAGGGCAGAACAGGATTCCTGCTGTTTGGAAATATGTTTACTTTTGACTTATTTCAGAGTTTCCTCGAAAGAATTTATCTTACATGCCTACTTGATTGACCCCCCAATGAAAATGTGGTTGCTTTGGTAATATTATAACCATTTCAATAAAAATAGTGCAATAATTAACAACAACATTTCAATCATTCTACGTTTTATAAAGCTTACAATTGTAGTTATAATAAATGAGATACTGAAAATATTGAAAAAAAATACCCGTTGAAAGAGAGACTAACTGATAATTTAGCATATTGGTTTTGCTATTTAAGATTTGAAATTTAATGAAGTTTGATGATTCATTTTTATAATTAAATTATTGTCGCCTATGATATAATTTAACATACACCAAATCTGGTGAAAATGAATGAATGTTGACTATCATTGAAAATTATTTTGTTGTTTGTGAATATCCTTGTTATATATTTCACGTGTGTGTGTGTGTGTGTGTTTTCTCATCGAACGTGACTCTTAAATTATGACTTTGATTTTGATGTAGATTAGGCATTGTGTAGCTGAATTATTAGGCCTAATAACTAACTAATAACTCCCATAAATAGGGACTGACACTACGTTGAAACGACCAGGCCAATATGAGCTGTACAGCCTGCTCTCTACCTGTGTGACTAAAATGTGTCATTTCATCACTTCTCTTAATATATATTTTTCCCTTGGCGGTCCTAGTGCCTAAAAATAAAAATCACAGTTGCTTCCGTTAAGGCCCTCGTCTTCACAGCAGCAGAGCTCGACGGCTTGGCGGTGTGCATTTGATTTATCAGGTGATGGATGAGAGACGGTGCACAAGGGGGCCCGGGGCCGGGGGATCCGTCGGTGCGCCTGTCCCCGCATTTCAATCCCCAATTACCGGAATGCACCGTGACGCTCAGGCTCGAGACGACGGCCTGCGTCTAACCGGGTTAGAGACAGGCGCAACACCACAGCATCTGACTGGTGAAGAGCTACAGAAACTCTTCACTCAGGTGAAAGCACAAAGTGTTGTTCCACATTATAAAACAGCAGTTGTGGTCATCAGTTATGACATGTTATTACTTTAACAGGATGGATATATTATATATTATATATATATACATGAACTTAAAATTATTTAACATTAACGTTCTTTTTATTATACAATGGTATGCTGTCACTGTTTTATAAAAGCAGTCGAGAGTTATTTTAGAACAGCTGAGACGTTGTTAAAGTCACAACGTGAAGCAAGTATTTATTGCATAAATGCCCCGATGGAGTAGCACGGGGGTAAAAGTCATTCACTCTAAATTATAGTTAGTTGGAGCCTTACCTAGTAGTCTAACTTAAGTCTAACTTGAGTTGACTAAAAAGCATCAAATTTGCTCAAGGCGATTTTAGCCAAGATTAACTTTTCAAGCATGGAGATGCACAAAACTGCGTTTAGATTGGATGAGCTATTGGTAAATGTTACAAAATCAATATGTAAAAAATAGAGCAAACATTATGGAGTGTATATAACCTAAATGTTGTCCGTTAATTTTGCCCTGGAAAATTACACTCACTACTAACTCAAAGAAATAGGTTGGCATTAATCTATATTAAAAGCCACGCGAGCATCAGTGCAAGATGCTGGAATTCAACACCCAAAATATGATGCAAGGCAATTGTTTCAATGCGGGTATTCATATGCTATGCACATCTCTTCAATGCACTACCGCACCAGACCCATATTACCCTAATGGATAAAGGCATGTTACTTAAAAAAGAAGCTTTTTAGGATAAAAACCAGGTCCCGGGAGAACACAGTACACACACACACACACACACACACACACACACACACACACACACATCACAGCTGGAGCAGCGAGGGATGGCCGCGCGCAGGAGAGCTTCTCCAAACACGCTAATTAGATCTCGAGCTCTGGCCCCGCGCTCTGAAAGCAGGCCCAGCGGCGGGGCGCGCGGAGCTGTGGAAAGTTAATTGAATTAAATTTCCTCTAAACTAATTAGACTGCAATCTGCCACGCGAGCTGTCCCTGAGCAAGGTTCGAATTAGGCAGAATGGATTTGTTCCTTTTCTTTAAGAGAAAGGAGGGCAGACTGGTGTGTTTTTGGTGGGGTCCTTTATTTGTCTTTTATGCTAATCTTCCCAGGGGACCGTCATGTGCTTGCCTTGCGGTAACCGGACGGGTTTGCCAGCAGCTCACGGCTGGAGAATATCCGGTCTGTATCTCGGTGCATCCCACCCCAGTCCACGAGCATCACAGTCACCACAACACCAAGCGGTAACAATGGTGCTGAGGTGCCTGGCCTTTCTAAAAACGCCAAAGATTCACCTTGAAGTATGCCAGAAAACGAACTGAACAAAAAACATAACCCTAAAATAAAAAGTTACAAGGTGGACGATGCTTTATAGATCTCTGACTGAGGAGCATCTTCTTAAACTAAGAGCTGAGCGGAACGGGGTAATGGTGGTGTAATCGATCGCACTGTGTCCTGGGGGACCACAATGCAGAGAGAGCGAGGTGGGGGAGAGAGGGGAGGAGAGAGGAGATGAGAGGAGAGGAGAGGGACACCGATGAAAATCCCCCGTTAAGAGCACAGACAGATATGATAATGCGAGAGGCTCTAGTCGTACATCATTCACCACCTCCACCTGGCTGCATCCCTCTGAGCTGCTGCTGCACGGGGCATTGGCTTCTGAAAAACAAACCAAAATATATTGAACTCTGGGATGCAGCGGAGGGGGAAAACACACCTGAACTCACCTTACCCAGCTTTTGCAGAACAGAGCTTACCCTCCTTTTCAGGCCGGCGTAAAGCTTTGCAGTATGAAATTCAGATACATGACAGTAAGTAGTAGCCGATGGAACTTACACGAGGGAAATAGAAATGAATGCTTTTCTGAAACGATAATGTTTATGTTGGTGGTGTTTGCCATGATGCTCATGAAGGTCCTAGTTCACCCACCTCACTGTTCCAGGAAAGGCTTTAACAGGATGGATAAAGCTATGATGTATTGACCTAAGCTTTATCAGCGAGAGAGTGTGGGAGGTTATTTTGTAGGCTAAATACATTTGAGCTCTGAAATGTATGAGCCTCCATTCTGTCCCTGTCCCTTCCTCCTCACTCATAACTGATTACTGTTTTATCTGTCTTTCTCTTCTTCTCTCTCTCCTCCAGTGTTTCATCTTTTGGTCCATTCTTGATTCACCTTCCTCCCTTTCCCTCTCTGCCTCCCCCCCCTGCACCTTGAACTCTCCTCCACATGTAGCAGCAGCAGCAGAAGGTGGTGGGTGGGAGGAGAGAGAGAGAAAGAGAGAAAGGGAGGAGGGGGGAAAGAAGGATTTTGTGTGTGAGAGAGAGATGTGGAAGAGAGAGAGAACGAGAGAAACCGTGCATGAGAGAAAGGAGGGGCGAGAGACAGGAGGAGAAAGGGGGGAGAGAGAGAGAGAGACACAGAGAGGTTAGGAGGATGGAGGGCTAGGTTTCTGTTTCTCCATAATCTAATCAGAGAAATGGCAGCAGTCAGAAATAGCCTGACGGACAGACTAAGAGCCTCTTCTCTTTCTCCTCCTCCTCTTCTTCTTTACTTCCTCAGGGACGGTAAACGGATACACGTAAGCACGCACACACACACACACACACACACCAACTAGACTTCCTAAAACCATAAAGTGTAGATGTGTAAAAGCCCCAAGATATCATAGCAAAACCTGATCTACTGTCCAGATGTAGCCATTTCAAAGTCCCACTTTTAAGTGCTTGCTGCATTTCTGCTGCACTGTTGCTCCGCCCCCTTTTAAAGAAAGAGCTGTAGTGTAGCTGACACTGGACCTAAACATTCAGTCCGCTTTATAAGCATGGACGGGAACATAGAACATAGATGACGTTTTAGGTATACTACCTTATCCAGTGTGGCGTCCAGTGATCTCCACCATATAAGCTTACACTCCTGCAGCATCTGCATTACAAGCAACCAATAGGAAGGAGTGCAAGGGTGAGAGGCACAGCTGCCTGACAAATAGGTGCAACAAATATTCCTGTTTGTAGAATAATGGTGTATGGTAGGGAGGTAAAGAAGTAACAACTAGGGAGAAAAATTAGATACGGTTTTTATTTTTACCATTACATCACTGCTAGGGTATCCTAACACGAGCTGGTTTACTGTCCTGGGGTAGACATTGTAGACCTTGTCAGAGATGAATCATTTCACAAGTGATGATCTGCATTTTTTTATTTTTTAGGACACATATCAAACAAACCAGCAATTCATCAAACATTAGTGCAGACGATGATCATTATATGTGGAAATGTAAAAGACCGGCAGAAAACCAGTGCACTTGACATACAAACAGGTAAACGTGATTTATTGCTTTTGGTGTATTACTTATACCACTTCCTCTTGTGACTGTAGTGTGTGTGTGTGGAAGCGAGTGAAGCAGGATGAGTGTGTGTGTGTGTGTGTGTGTTGTGGGGGGTCCATGCGGGGCACAGTAAGACTGAATGTGTCTTTTTCCTGCATGCTAATCCCTCCCTACAGGGGAGACATGCCTGCAGTGTGTGTGTGTGTGTGTGTGGAAAGCACTCTACATTTCTATGGCATTCAGAACTACCCTGCTGCATCCCCTCCCAACGTTCGACACACACCCCCACACTGACACTGACACACACACCGACATTCCCGGGAAATTCCTCTGTCATGTTGTTTCACTGGGTGGACATGCGTTATTGTTGTAGGATTCCCACCCAGGCACTGGTGTCACACACACACACACACACACACCCATCCATCCATCCATCCATCTGTCCAGCCGTCCATCCATCTATCAGGAGTGTCAGTGCAACACAAATAGGACAAAGAAAGGAGGAATTCCCTTCTGACTGTGATGACTTTATTTACACGGTGGACGTCAGATACAAGAATGAAAAATGTCGTCCCATTAAGCTCTGCGCCTCGTCAACATGCTGTTCACATCAAACATTTATGATACAAGTGTTTAAATATTATTTCTTTATGTCTCTACATTTCTTTCTGTCAAATGGATTTGCCTGTAAAGACACAATCATTGTGTGCAGCACCAGAGCACGGTGTCATGACAAAGTCTTCAACATTTAATGTGCGTCGACAGAAACAATTCACCAGGCAGTTATATTACCCACAATTCAAATCAACTGCTATACATTTTTGCTTGTGAGATTTCTCCACTAACACATTTTTTTTTAACAAAATGAATAAGCAGGCGTGTGTTAATATATATTTATCATTGTAGCTCTGCTGGTGAGGTTTTCTCCACAAGACAAATGTGCGTTATGGTGAACACATTGGCCGTAACACATGGGCAACGATCTGAGGCAATGTAAGACAATATTTGGTCATTAAAGCTTGGACAAACGCTAAGTGGCAATTATTTATCCCATACTGGCAACATTTCTTCATCTCTATTGAACCACTTTGTGTCTCAGTGATAAAAGAAGTATTTTACTACTCTAAACAACATCCACATTAAATTCTCTCCATTTGCCATGCCCCATCTGCCAAATGTAAAGGCTCCATTGCCTCAGAGATTGCCATGCATTATCGCATCAACTTTGACTTAACTTATGAATTACTTACACAAACAAAGACACTGTTCACTACTGTTTTATACATTTCATCTCTATATATTTTGTTGCAACTGAGGACTACACAGATGAATGGAAAATAACCAATTACATAAATCTATCTGACCACCAGAAGAAACACAGACTACTTCAGTCACCTCAACAAAGGCGAACCTGTTACAGTCAATTTGTATAGATATTTTCTGGATCCTCAAATCAATAACAAACAGTTGAGACTGGACAATGAGAACACAGCAACTGAGTCGATCTACAGGCCTAAAAAGACGAGAGCACTCCTGCTTTTCATTTCAACTCATACCTTATTAATGGCTTCTGTCCACTGATGATAATGACATGAATGTTTCTTAGGCTTTGACGATGAGGAGGAGGAGCCAAGTCCTGAGAAACAAGCTACTGTGAGGCCCTGCGAACACATCCACTTCCCCACACTGCAGTTGATATGACATTAGATATTGACAGGATCTATAAGGATTTTAATGGTCTAATGGGTTGATTTTGTATATATCACTGCATTATGTTGGCAGGTATGGTGTGTGTATGTGCATGTATGTAGTGCATGTGTAAACTGAAAGAGAGAGGCAGTGATGTGTTTATAAGAGAGGTACTTTTATTGGTGATTTCCATCAAGACAGCCTTTCCATTCCTTCCTACAGATATCGTATATGATGATGATGATGGTGATGATGATAGTAGTGTTTCTGTCTGTCTGTGTGTGTCTGTGTGTACATGTACGTGTTGTGTGTGTCTGTGTCCCTGTGTTCGTTGTGTCTATGTGATTTGTTAGTGCTCAGGGCTTAGCGGTGGGCGGATGTCCAGTGTTCTCGCCGAGCTGTCCTCTCCTACCACCTCCAGGCGCAGACTGGGCGTGCTCCGCTCCTCCAGGCCCTCTGATTGGACGGAGAGCCGCAGGGTGCAGCCTTTGGGCAGGAGTTCCTGCTCGTACGCTGCAGCTAACTGGTTGACCACCCGCCGCTCAACCTGAGGAATCAGTGATACAGGTAATGAGGAGGTGATTTGTGTGTGTGTGTGTGTGTGGTTATTAGGGTTACCCCAATATATTGGTTTGACGACATATCAGGCCAATATTGGACATTTATATCGACCTGTCAAGTTTCATCAAGTTAAACCTTTTATTGGAACAACATGCAACTGAAATAAACATGGAAATGAATGAATGACCGTCGGGACTGGGCTGATTTCTCGCTGGAAAAACAACATTTTCTTTACTGTATTCAACACCTTTTAAGGCTTTGAGATTAGATCAATTAATGCCAAATATTTATCCTAAGACGGGTTCAGGACCTGCGTATCTGTGTGTCTGTACCTCGTGTTTGATGGAGCGTGCGCCGTAATGCATGTTGTACCCTCCAGTCAGCAGGTCAAGAACTGGCCGATCCCACTGAAGAGTGATGTCATGGCGCTGTTTAGCCTAATGAGAGGGAGGGGAGGGGGGAGAGAGAGAGAAATAGAGAGTGGTGTTAGTTAGGTGTGAGGAGATTGAAAATAGGGGTGAGAGAGCAAAAAGAGCAAGGAAGAGACTGGCAGTAGCGACTGAGGAGAAGTATGAAAAAGAAACATAGAAGAGGATGGCAGGAGGAATGGGAAGTGAGAGGGAGAGAAAGAGCGAGAGGCAGCAGCAGACAGAAGACGGTGTCAAACAGCATGTCTGCCAGCGCTAATCAACAGGCTGCTAATGCGCTTTAATCAAACACCAGTCAATAGTAGTGATCAGAGCAGCTCGTTTAGCCTCTGCTGTTAACACTCCATCCAATAAATGAGACGTCATGTTTTACTCCAGAGATATAAACACTAATATTACAACAATATAAATAACACCATAAGGCATTTCATTCATTTAATAAGGGAACGACATAAATGGCTTCTGAACAATCTGATTCAATGAGATTTCAACACTAATTTAAGTAACATTGTGAGATCTGCTGCTGTTTTGACCGTTTAATCGAAGGAGGGCACATATATAGACAAAGAAACAAATTATTAGAAGACACACACATGCGTGCACGCCAAACATGCACGTGCACTTAAATAAAAAAATGCACAGACACACTCAGAAATGTACACATGCATGCACAGAGACATCCAACATGTATATACACTGGATCCTGCAAAAGACAGACAGACAGACAGACAGACAGACAGACAGACAGACAGACAGACAGACAGACAGGCAGGCAGACACACACATCGACCCCCCCCCCCCCCACCACACATCGACACAGCCATGAGTCAGGTCCCTATCAGTTGCCTGGGGGGCCATGGGTGTTGGCTGTCAGGACACCAGCTGTAATATTAATAATTAAATATTGATGAAGGCTCCACATGTTAAACACTGTAATCACATTATAGTGAGTAGCAGTGGCACATCATATTGATCTGAGTGTGGTCCTGCATAGCTAAGCGGGTCGAGTATGACACCAACGCTGCCAGGGCCAGGCCGTCCGTTCCCACTGGGCCACCCGTGCTACAAATGTAGGGTGCTCTGGAGAAAAGCGTCCTCCAGGTGGCATATTTCATGTTATGTTATGGGTGACTATCCTTTATAAGGCGAAATCAGCACACACACACACACACACACACAGGGCAAGCTACAGCTAGCTAGCTAAAAATTACTTCAAAACACATTGTAAAAGTGCAAATATCAGCCATACTCCACATCAGACAGGGTTGTGAATGGTGAGCAAAAAGTTCTACCTTTAAGTAAATAAGACATACATTTCTACAATAGTATACTCAAGATGTTTCATCAGTTGCTGACATGAGTAGTTAAAGATAGAGCAGACTGAAAATATGCAACCTAAGTGTGACGTGTGTTCAATTTTCCCAATAATAGAACTTGTATTTCCTTTTGTTAATTAGATACTGTTTCATCTACCAGAGACATTATTTATAGATTTCTTAAGTGCTGCGAACCGTGATGGCCGATAGCGCAGAGGACTGAAGTGTCTGATGTTTGGCTGACTGACCTGAATTTGCCTCTTGATGACCACAGCTTCACCCACCGCAGTGGATGAAAGCATTGACCAACAGGAACATGTCAGGCTACGGGTAACAGACCGACACACTCAGTCTCTCACTTACACAATAAATTAGGATGCACTGTTACCTTCTTGGCCCAGAAGCTGAGCTCTTTGCTGACCAGCTGTAGCAGCTCTGACTGACAGAAGGGCAGGAAGTAGACGATCTCATTGATCCGACCCAGAAACTCGTCCCTCCGGAAATGGGCCTAGGCGGGAACCGGAGAATTAATTAGAACAATTACAGCCTTTCAGTCAGTCGCTGAAGACAAAAACAAGAGGGAAAACGATGACAACATCTGCCTGTAATCAAACCAATAAATAGTGTGTTTGCGTGTGTTTGTACATTTGTGTGTGTTACCTTCAGGATTGGTCGTATCACAGAGTCCTTAAACTTTCGGGAGATTTTGATGCCATCACTCTTTTGTACATCATCTGGGGAACACACAGCGGCGGTACTTAGATTCACCTGTGATTTTATTCAACTGTCCTCTGGTTGCCAGGACGACTGTATGGAGATCTAATGAAATATCAAGAACTAGACATGCTGTAAGTTATCAAGACTATTAATCTTGGAGATTTGAAAAATTATTTTACTGCACTTTTGGCATCTTATATCATCACATTGCCTGTTTTCAACTACAGATTGTAAATGAAATGAAAAGTTTCAGTAAGCCAACGCTATATGTCTGTGTTAGCATGTCTCTCTCTCACCGAGGTTGTCAGCCAGCTTTCTGCGGCTGAGTTCCTCAGCTTCCCGGCGGAGCTGCAGTCCATGCTGGGCAATGTCATCACTTGCAACGTTCGACGTCATGATGAAGATGGCGTCCTTACACTCGATGGTTTTACCCTTACCGTCCGTCAGACGACCCTGAGGAAGAGAGACGGGGAGGCAGAGATCATTTTATTAAGGTAACATGTGTGCCCATCTTGTCAAACACAAACAAAGGATGACTGAAATTTCACCGAGGTACAGTATCCATGCCTGTCTGTGTGAGTATGAGTGTGTGTGTGTGTGTGTGTGTGTGTGTACCTCATTACAGAACAGCTGCAACATGACAAGGGTGGGCCCTGATTACCTCTTCAAATAGAATGATGCCT
>JAXDDX010000003.1:15905000-15935000 GCA_034670405.1 Hoplostethus atlanticus
AACGCTACCCACCACGGCCTCTCCTCCCCTCTCTCCTCCCCTCTCTCCTCCCCCCTCAGTCAGCGGGGCCATTAGCCAGCAGTAATTGTGTTAGCCTCCCTGGCGCGGCCAGGGCTAAATCAGTTTAGCATGGATCGCAGCCTCACACACACGCTTGCTTAAAGAGGAGTGCCTACCCAACCCTGCCATCACCCCAGCAACCACTCTCACACACACACACACACACACACACACACACAGACATGGGGATGAGGATGATTGGAGGGAGCTACAGAGTGTATTTGGCCGTAGTTTCATCCGCTAGACGGAGAAGCAGATACTAGAAACAAACTCATCCATACCTGAACCTGTTGAGACACCGGGGCCAAGACCAGAGCCACTTTGGCCCATAGAATCAAACCAAGATGACTTTTTGACTCTTGATAATGTTGACATAGAAATGACTAGTTCATGTGTTCAGAGTGCATGAAACTCAAGCCCTCTTCACACAGCTGACCCCCGGTGAAAGTGGCATTGCAGAGCCAGGAGAGGATTGATCAGGATCAATTTCCACAGGTGTTCTCTACAGACCTTTTACCTGGTATGATCACTTCCTTCTCTCAACATCTTCATACAGACATCAAACCCACATCAGCTCCACCATTAAGAGAATATTTTGGGGTGAACCAAAATGAAAATTCAGTCAATATCTACTCAGTCAATATCTAAACGTCATTGAAGTTTGTAGGATCAAAGTCGGGTTTAGTGAGCCGGAATGTTCAAAACACAGAATGTTAAGCACAATGATGCTGTTGCTACGGTAACAAATCAGCTTCCTGAGTCTCATGCATCAAACCAATGCTCATCTTCATGACAAACGATCAGTCAAAGATTGTTGATTATAATGAGAATGCTCACTTCATCAATTTAGGTTTTGTGGATTGGCCAGTGTGGTTTTCAGTGGCGGCCATTTTAGTGCCACCAAATCTTGCCAACTTTTTTCAGTTTGACAGAAGGCGGCGCAATACGGCACCTTTAGTGCAACCTGGCCAGCCTCTCTCTAACATTGGGCTTTGGCTTAGATTTCCCCACCCTGGCATAGCGGGAGAGGCTGTTTGACAGCTTCACAGCCTCTGGGATGGAAATGAAAGCATTTGGAACACTGACCCCAATAGTCTATTTGGCTGACATCTTAACACCATTTCCATCAGAAGTTGGCTGGTGAAAAGTCTGCAAGCCCGGACTGAAAAACACTGGCAATGGTTTAGCAGGCTAGTAAAGCTTCTATTTCTGCCACGTCCGTTCTCCATTTCCCTGCTGTACATCCTTCTCAACTCCTCAGTGCATTTTTACCCCTTGGCATTATGTAAACATGTCGATTGAACTTTCCCCATACAAATGCACTTCTAGAGGGTTAGTTAGAGGAAGTTATAGTGCAGCCTGGACAAGATACAGTGTGTGGCAGGTGGGCCAAGTGGTTAAAGAGGCCATCCTGGAATCAAGGCCTCGTTTACACCTGACATTAAAACGCATGTGATGGACATGAGGTCTGAGCGTTAAACTACCTACTAACTACCGGCAGACATAAAGACCAGAGGTTTGGCAGGTGGAGAAGCGAAAGAGAGGCAGTTATGAAGATAAGCAGAGAGAGAATGAGTGATGGATGCAGGGAGGGAGGGGATAAGAAGAGGAGGGCCAAGAGAAGGAGTGATAGAAATAAGGAGAAAGAGAATGAATGAGATGTAAAGAGAGAGAGAGAGAGAGATGGAGAGATGATGATGGACAGGGAAAGAGAGAGAGAGAGGGGTAGAGATAAGGAGAGGAAGAATGAGCAAGGATGTAGAAAGAGATAAAGAGGGGGAAAGAGAGAGGAGTGATGGAGATAAGGAGCGAGAGAATGAGGGAGAGAGGGAGAGAGAACGAGGTAGAGAGACAACGAGTGTGTCAGAGATGGCCATTGAGATGAATAGTGACAAGAGGGGCTCCAAAGCTCGGTCTGCTTTATCAATGGCTGTGTGAATGACAGCGTAACCTTCTGTGTGTTGGTTTTAGTTGATTGAGACTGACTTTGACAGAAGGGCACATTGACATTTCTCAAAGGACCCTGACAACAACAGGGAAAGGAAGGAGACAACAAAAAACAAATGAAAGCTCTCTCTCTCTCTCTCGCTCGCTCTCTCACGTGCACACACACACACACACACACAGAGCAGTGTGTATTGGGCAGGTCTGGTTGGCTCTAACATGATTACAGAGGGATGATTCTCTTCAATAACTCTTAGCCCTGAGAGCTAAACCTGGATCAATCTAGCCTCCTTCCTGTGTGTGTAGTTGGTGTGTGTATGACTGTATTTATTTATGTGTACTCTTTTGTGTGAGTGTGTGTGTGTGTGTGTGTGTCTTGCTGCAGGCCAGTCGTTCGTCATGAGGAGTCCAGATGGAAACAGCCCTTTGGGAGACGTGATGGCATACGAAACGCAAAATATAAAAACACAACAAACTTTTCCCACTTTTTCTCGCATCCTCATCTCCAAATTCAGTCTTTTTTTCTCCACCTCTCTGGTCATTTAATGTCTTTCTTTGTTTCTTAGTAAGATAGTACAGTCTATTATATCATATACTAGTAGTCTATTAGCATGGAGCACTGCAATACACTTTTCATGATGGTAAGACAACAGATAGATTCACATTTTATAATGAAGCATATTGTTGTATTTATGTAATAAGGTCCTGTAGCTCTCTTTCCTCTCTCTATCTCTACATCCCTTGTTCGTTTGTTCTCTCCTCATCTGTACCCCTCCCTCTTTCTCCTCTTTCCATCTCCTCATCTCTCCGTATCTCCACATCCCTCACACTGACACGGCCTGGGTTAGGGGTTCGATTCCCACTGGGGCCGCCCATGATAAAAATGATTATATATGTAAAAGGTGTAGTAGTCAATGTGTGTGTTTGTGCAAATATCTTTGCTTACGGATGCTTTGACGGCCTCTTTTAGTCCTATCATCCCATATCTTCTGTGTGTGTGTGTGTGTGTGTGTGTGTGTGTGTGTGTGTGTGCGCGCACATGTGTGTGTCTGATATATTCACTGTATTACTTCTCTGGGATCAATAAGCTGCTCCTTTATCGCTGTGGTGATGTCTTCTATGGCTTTCAGGACAATTTGCCACGATAACAACAACCATTCATCACCTTGCCAAAGACTACAAGTCCCATGATCCTCTGTTCCTCCCTGAACTCCCAGCAAAGTCTGCCCCGATGCTTGAAACGACAACTCAAATCAGCATTATTGTCTTTTGTTTTTCTAGATGATACTTTTATAGATTATTTACTTGTGGTTTATTTTTTTGTTGGTATTTTGGCATTAGAGTTGTGATGTCTCAAGGGAAGAATCCAAGTCGCTCTCCTGTTGATTATAAATCCAGCTTTATTTGCTCTCACAAATGACTCTCACAGATTACAATATTGCTTCTCTTGTGGTTGCCTTGGGAGTGAGCTGATTATTTTCACAAATCTAAACCAAAACTGTCCGAGATCATAAAAACAACACACTCTCTCTCTGGTGCAGAAGCCTTGCTAAACACACTGTCTCTCTCTCTGGTCCATAGATCGATACACGGCCTCCATGGATGCCTGGTGTAATATCAGCTCTTTACTGTCTGCTGGGTTATTGTGCTCTAACTCATCCTCCCTCCATTTCTCTATGCATTACTCTCTTTGTCTCTTCAATGCTGCAAGCCTTGTGTTTCTCAGCTTCTTCTCTAATATCATCTTCTGTCAGTGTTTCTGTCTCTTTTTCCTGCAACCCATCTGCCTCTGTCTCTTTTTCTTCCTGTCTCCATCCACCCCCATCTCTCTTTTTCTCTCATCTCACTTTCCCTTCCTGTCTCATCTCTTTGTCTTTCTACTCTCTTTCCCCTCTGCTTCTTTCTCTTTCTTTCTTTCTGGAAAAGAACAAGGACAGAGAGAGAGAGAGGAGATGGAGGAACAATGATGGAGAGATGCAGAAGATGTGTGGGGAGCACAAGGAAAATAGAAAAGGACAGAAGGACGAAGGAGAGGGTGTGTGATGGTGATGGAGGGGGTACAGATAGAGAGAGAGAGAGAGAGAGAGAAAGCCTGAGGAGGTAGAGCAATAGAGACGAGGGGAGAAATGGAGGAAAGAGAGAGAGAGAGAGAAGGCCAAAGGGAGAGAGAGACAGAAAGGGGGGAGGCAGAAGGGCGGGGGGGTCTGTAGTATGTCTCTTCTCTCTGTAATCGCGTTAACTGGCGGCTCCAAGCCTGCCCTCTTCAGCTGTTACACACACACACACACGCACATGCACACAGCACCTGTGTATGCCTGACAGACAGCTCATTCATCACAATTAACCAATTACAACCTCCGCCAGCCTGTCTGGACCCGCCTACTGCTAGAGGGAAGGGAGGGAGAAAGAGAGAGATGGAGAGGGTTGCGGGAATGAAAAGAAAGAAGGAGAGATCAGGGGAAGTATGGAAACAGAGAAAGCGGAGGTTTATATTTATGTGTCCTCTAGTGTTGTATTCATCTGTGACTGTGTGTGTTTATGTGTGTGTGTGTGCCTGCACAGACATGGTGAATGTGTGTGTGCATGTACCTGTTTACCTGTGTGTGTGTGTGTGTGTGTGTGTGTGTGTACCTGAGGCCACAGTACTGATGGCCCCCTCCTGCCCGATGATGTGCTCCTTCAGCCTCCTCTCCAGGGGGAACCTCCTCCTCTCCTCCGCCTCCCTTCGAGCCTGCGCCTCCTGGAACTAGAGAAGGAGAGGGCAAAGAGAGAGAGAGAGAGAGAGAGAGAGAGAGGGAAGGGTGGTAAAATAGAAGAAAATACAAAAAAATGGATAAGAAGTCAATGACCAAGGGGAACAGTAGATAGAAGAGGAAGGAAATGAAAATGTATGAAATCAACTCCTACAATCACTCCCAAGTAAAAAGATGAGAGAGAATGAAGAGAGAGAGCTGCACTCCTTACTCCTTTATCGCTTTTTCCTCACCTTTCATTCTTCACCACCCTTGCCTACTTCCCAACTCATCCCCAGAGAGAGAGTGGTCCTTCTCCCTGAACAACCTCCAAACCCCAAACCACAACCAATCCACCCCAAACCCTCTGGAAACCTCTCCTCCTCTTAATGTGTCTCCATGTGAAATACTTTCATTCACAAATGTTAGTTGCTCAATATCATTTTTAATTACTTGTTACTATTTAGTAAGTAAAGATCTTTAGCGAGGTGATGAATTCAACAATAATTCCTAGTGAGTTTTAATGTCATGCCAGAAATCATGTTGCAGAGTAGATCTCGCAGTTTTTGAAGATAGTGTAGTGAAACGTTTAAGATCCTTCTCCCACGGCATCTACCACACCCTTCACTTCTCACCTCCATCTTCATCTGCCGCCTTTTCTTTAGGATGTTTCCTCTCCACCTCCCTGCAGCCATCTGCTTTCCGTCCTCCTCCTCCGCCTCCCTTTCTCTTTAACACACTTTACCTCTCCATCTATCCGTCTTTGTCTGTCTTTCTTCCTCCGCCAGCCATCCCTTCCTCTCTACTGCTGATCCTATCTCTCTCCCTTCCTCCATCTTTTCTCTCCCCTTCGTTCCCTTTCCCTCTTCCTCCTGTCTTTGTCATCCCTCTTTCCCTTTCACCTTATCGCTCTCTCCCCCCCCCCCATTCCCCCATCAAACCCATGACTCATTCATCCTCTCCTCTTTGTCTCCCAGTCTTCTGGTTTTCACCCTGCAGTGGAGGCAGGCTGTTTATTCTCTCTCTCCATCTTGCTTAGCTTTGGCCTGCTGTCAAGCAGGTGGGATAACTATCGATAACTCATACTTTATTTACGAAAACAGCAGCCCCTACTCTGCTCTGAAATATCAAGAGCTGAGCGGTGAGAAGGGTCCGGCCCAGTCAGCTGGTTCTGGGGCTTAGTTCAGTCAACCCCACCAAGCCTCTGGACAGCCCTCCATCAATCTCACCCAATGAAATCACACCTTAACAATAAGAAAAATATTAAATAAATCCCTTTTGGCTTCCTTCCTTCCTTTCTGTTTTCTTTACTGAGTAAATTGGAATGTTTTACTTAGTACTGTTGCAGAACGTACGTGGTACCGGTTCGTCTTAGTGAATGACCAGGAAAATAAACAATTATAAAGGATATGGTGGGAACCTGGTGATTCTATGGGAACAAAACACACTTTCTTGTACAGTCCAGGTAAGTTTAATAAACTCTTTCCCAGTGGGTAGAGCCATGAACAAGTACTATTACTACAACTATTGCCTACATTCCTAGAAAGTACACAATTAAACTTGGGTTATTGCTCAAATAAACCTTCAGTACCTAAAGGTTGATCCTGGAATTGATGGGTAATAGTGAAGGTGTTTCTTATCGAATTACTTGGTCACTTACTACTCTTATTTACCTGGTAAACACGTAGTACTCAAGAGTGACTGTAAGGTTACCTATATTTGATGTTTTATGAAAAACTGAAAAAATCCGTGACAAGATACAGACTGAACGATCGAGCCTGCATCATAACAACTACGAAGAAGTAAGACACATTTCCCACAGGAGGAAATAAAGTTGAAGTGAACAACTAGCAGAGCGGCTCACGCTTCAGAACGATGAGCTGCTCATACATTTTGTTACTCCAGGAACTTCATAGGAGCCCAGACAATAACTCTTAACCCCAGTTAACCTCCACCAGCCTGCACCCGCTTTCACATCTCCAACACTCAATAGCACCTGTCACTCATTCACCCATCTAACACAGACCTCCTGAGGGGTGTGTGTCTATGTGTGTGTGTGTGTGTGTGCATGACAGAGCAAGTAAATGCAGGTCAGCACACAGATGTCTGCTGGGTGAATTCTGCTGAGTTATACAGTTACCAGACTACAACCTACCACCACATCTGTGTCTATGGAAAACGATGCCAGTTGTTTACTTGCTAAACAAGATGATGTGTGTGTATCTGTGTGATGTGTGTGTATCACGTACCTTGCCCTCCCACTCCTGCAGCAGTGTGTTCAGCTCTCCCTCCTTAGCATAGGCCCGTGCTGTGTGTCCCAAGCCATTGGTCTGCAGGGGGTTGGCACCTGCACGCACACACACACACACACGCACACACACACACACACACACACACACACAGATATTACAAACCTATGACAACATCCCATTCAGTTATCTTTAGTCCCTAAATAGCCAATCATAAAATGACCCCTTGTGAAATTGAGGACAGAATGACATGTTTTTGAGGATATTCCACATCTTTCTTCATTGTGAGGAGTGTAAGAAAACACACACACCCCACCTCAGCAGGAGGGGTGAAAACGTCGATGGAGGTTAGGGGTGAGAGGTCACAGTTCAGGGGTCACTCAGGCTACTGCAGCTAAAGGGGGGGCGGGGGGGGGGGGGGGGGGCATGCAATGACCCTGTAGGGGGCTTCATATCTGTAACGCGTGCCAATAATACACACTCTGACCCCTACACCCGCACACAAACACCCCTGACTATTAATCTATACACACCACAGGTTGGGGGCATTGACTTCCACACAGCAGGAGGGGTCAAATGGAGAACGTGCCAAAGCAGTGGCTTCAATAGAAGCCTGTTAAATTGACTGTCTTCAAGGGGTCCGAGTGTAAATGAGAAAAGAAAAGGCGAGTGTGTGCTGTGTGCCGGGACTGGACAGCGATAGGCTTGTCAGTGAGGGTGGTTAGCAGTGCCTTCTGCCCTGACCCGGGCAAGCACTCTCAACCCAGAGTCACCAAGACAAGATATATACGTGCCTCCACACACACAAGTGACTGTTTCTGCACCATTATCACCCAGCGACACCAGGGATGAGATCAAGACAAAACAAGAGCACAATAAATAATGGGAGAAATGAAAAAAACTATCAGGTGGACATTTGAAAATCATTTTTGTGCAGCAGGTAAACCAGTGCTCTGCTCAACATTCTTTATTGTACGTGGCTTTTGTTGAGACTTGGGTGGCAGCCTGCTGAAGCTCAGAGGCCATATGGAAAAAAACTGTGCAAACTCTTGATGGGACATTAGATTAAAGCTTAATGGTCAAGAAAAAACCTTGTAACTTCCCTCTTCCAAGGACATAGACTTCTTTCCGAAGATGAGCACACATATTTGTAAAATGGTACATGAGAGTGCCTGAAGGGCCAATAATGTATGTTAGATGGTGCATTTACAACCATTACAACCTCTGAGGTACAAGTTTTTCTGAGTGAGCTAGACTGTGTTTGTCTGTGTATGTAATCAATACAGGTCCAGGCTCTTCCTACTGCTCTGAGCAGTGACCGCAGAGACTAATAATCGCTGTGGTGATTATCGATAAACCCCTAAATTTTGCGACCTGCTCATCACAAAGCTATCGATCCCAACAACAAAACCCCCCCACCCCCAAACATGAAGGAGAAAAGCAATAAACTACACGTACGCACGCACGCACACACACACACACACACACACACACACACACACACCTCAGACATAATAAATAGCATCATTTAGGGCTTTAATATCAGGCCAACCCTCTGGGCCATAGCACTTTATAACGGGATCAACACTAACGACACTGAGGCTCACACACACGTCCACCTACCCAACACACACACACACACACACACACACGCATACACCATGTGTGCACCACAGCCGAACATTCACACACTCACACAAACAGACTCACATAGAGGACCCCTTCATGAGGGCTGCTTTAGTTATGCCTATTAGGAGTCCCCTCCTCTTTCCTCTTTCCTCCTCCTTCTCTTTCACTGCAGCTGGTGGGAGAGAGCCCCTGCTGGTCTTTGTGTGTGTGTGTGTGTGTGAGTGTGTGTGAGTGTGTGTGTGTCTGTGTGTGCATGCTCCAACCTCCTACCACCCACAGATCTGTCCATTACTGAGCGCCCCTGGCCAAGGGCCTGGTGCGGAGCCTGGGGAGAGGGTAGAGAGCCTCCCCAGGCAGGGTGAGGGACGGTGGGGCAAGGAGGAGCCTGAGGGTGGGCCTGGAGACTGTGATGGATGGAGATCTGCGTCGAGGGCTGGCTAAGGCCAAAAGAGCAAACCCACGGCTGCTAGTGTTACACAGGCACACACAAACACAAGGGAAATAACTAGGATAGGATACACACAACCATACACAGGCACAGATATACACATACATGAAGGAAAGCTGACACGTTATCTCATAAATACACACACACAGGCAGACATGTAGACCAGATGAGATACACACACACACACACACACGTCCTGAAGCTGTGGCAGTTTATTGTTTATATGAAGGAAAGATGGATAGGAGATGCAAGAGAGGAAATAACCGAGGATGAGAGGAATAGAGAAAGAAGATAAAAAAAATCGGATCTATTTCTACAATAATGGAACACGCAAAAAAAAAAAGTATATAACATCTCTGTCTTCCCTTGTTACTGAAATGAGTCCTTTTACACACACACACACACACACACACACACACACACACACACACACACACAGTATTGTGTTTGTGACTGAGCGTGTGTGATGTCACAATTGTTATTGGCTGTGATGGTGGCGCCTACGCAGCGACGGTCCAGTCGGCCGAGCAACAACGACCCCGTCTTTAATGTGATTGTCTTAAAACAAATGTCTCTGCTTTGTGAAATTTCGTACCTTTTTAATTCAAAAATGCGTCTGCGGAACATTTGATTCAGTTAGGAGAGGTGATTTGTTTAAAGCATGCAGAGTGCTGGGAGAGACAGAGGGGTGAGATGAGGGAGACAGACAGACAGAGGCATGGCAGATGGATGCACCATCCATCATAAACATAAACAAGACATTATTACTAGCTTGTGTGTGTGTGTGTGTGTGTGTGTGTATGATCTAAGAAATGTTTTGGCTTAGAAAAGTAATCCTCAAACAGCAAAAACAACTGCGAGTATCCCCAAAGTCATAATTCAAAAAAGCACACGTACGAGATGACATGAAGAGAAGAACGACAAAAGGGTCCCTATGAAAGCGTATATGAATATTTAAATGACTGCAATGGAAACACGCACCACACACACACACACACACACACACACATCCTGCGGTTGTGGTGCTACCCCAAGGGCATGCTCTGTGCAGGGGTCACAGTTCAACTAGGCCTAGCTTGTTTAAGAGCTGCTCGCCTGGAAACAGAGGAGGGGGATATTCTGCCCCCAGGGTCTGTGAGTCAGAGTGTGTGTGTGTGTGTGTGTGTGTGTGTGTGTGTGTGTGTGTGTGTGTGTGCTGATGGAGCTGAGTCAACGACAGGTGCGAGTGTCGTGGAGGCGAATGGAGACTAGGGGGGCTGAACAAGTGATCAATTTCAAATGAGCTTTGTAATACTGTTTAGATTACTAGGGGGTGGAAGCATTAAGGTGATGATACATGGGAAGGAGAGGCAATACTGCCTTCAGCTAGATAGGCAAAGGATACTGGTGTAGGAATACAAATATCATGAAAGAATTAATACTGGTCATATTTTTGTCAAACTCAAATGTTGCCTGTGTATTAGCTTATTGGCGTATTGGACAAATTGTTCCATGTCATGATATTGTTCATACAGTAAATGTACATATGTATATAACATACATATTTACAAGATATAAAAACAAATCTATTATTTTCTTGATTATTACACTGTACCCACATCAAATGAATTGAGTTGTGAGTTGTTTTGAAATAGATTGGATTACAGTGTGATATCCAAGAAGCATGTTAATAAAGATTTGAAAGGGTCTGAGTGGTGAGTTGACATGCCTGCCAATATTCTGTTATTATTCAGGTGCTCAGATATTTGTGTTGTCACTTGTGTTGTCAGTCTTTTTATAACTGTGAGCTCTGAAACGTTGCCACGGTGTAAAGCACATGAGAGAATCATTTTATACGAATCATGAACAATATCTAAATAATAAACAGAAGTAAAACTGGCACAATCCTCCTCTTGTATTCAGAAAGAACTACAAGTCATCGGCATGAAGGGGTGGGGGGGTGGGGGGGTAACGTACCGGCCTCCAGCAGCATGCGGACAGTGTGCGGGTCATCGGCCAGCGTGGCGTAGTGAAGCGCCGTGCAACCACGGAAACCAGCCCTGCTGCTGAGCCTGCTGCTGAACTCATCTTCTCTGGACACCAGGACTGCAGGTGGAGCGGAGACGAGGACAGGACAAGCAGAGAAGAGAGAGAGAGAGAGAGAGAGAGAGGGAAACAGGGAGGAAGAGAGAGATGGGAAGACAAAGAGTGAAGAGAAATGGTGAGATGGGAAAAAGTGTGAGAAAGAGCGAGGACATTGACAGAAACGGAGAGAACTAGTAAAGGGAGAGGAAGGACCGAAATGGAGAAAGAGAGCAATATGAGCTAAAGGTCACATTTTTCAATATGCAGGTTGTGACTTTAAAAGTAAAAAACACAGATTATATGTTTTATCTCTTGCTCATACAAAACTATGAGTGATTTCTTGACCCCACAAATACAACCTTAATATTTGGAATCAAGTCTCTACCTCTATCTCACCAAAATCATCAAAACTGGCCTACCTGTCGCCAATTTCATAGAATTCCCTTCATCATTTTTTGACAAATCTTACTGCCAGACCAACAAAAAGGGGTGAAAACATAAAGCCCCTTGGTGGAGCACATTCCCCCTAAACCAGAACTGCGTGTTATACCGATGAGTTTAGACAGTTCAGCAAAGATTTGTGAGCATACACAAATCTCTCAAAGCTGGAAACAAGACAGCCAAGACTTTATTACGATGCTTTGAAGAGAAAACCTTGTTGACTGTTTGAGCTTGATGAGCTTTTGCATCATAGAAGCATTAACAGTTCAGAGCCAATACATCTATTCACGGTCAACTGGCAAACATCAAGAAAGTGTGACCATGACAACATCACAGACTAGAAAATTGCCTTTCCTGTTTCCAGCTTGGAAGTTGTTCATATTCAGATCTAGACTGTCCAGCATCAGTTTTAGGTTCCTCTTCCCAGTGTTCCTTACTAATAATACAGCTAGTCTATCATTCTCTCTTTACTTCCCTTTTTCATAAGAGCACTCATCTCGTGCCACTCCTCCATCATCCATTTTCATTTTTCCCCCCTCCTTCCTCTCCTTCTCAATATCCATCACTTCCTTTCGCCACTCACACCCTCTTCCCCTCCCCTTCTATCCCAATAACTTTGTCTCATCTATTCCCTGACTTCCTCTCCTCCTTCCATCATCGTCCCACCTTATTTCTTTCCATCCATCCCTGCCTCCTTCCCTCACCCCTCCATTCATCCCCTATCCCCTTCCTTCTCCTCCATCTTTAACCCCTCCCTCCCCCCATCACCCCTCCTTCCCTGATTCTTTCCCTCTCCCTCCTCCATCAGTCTTTCCCTTCCTCCATCCATCCCGCTCTCTCTCTCTGACAGTCTCTCTCCGCAGTGAGCGTGTCGGTGTGTGTGTGTGTGTGTGTGTGTGAGAGTCAGGGCGGGATAATCATAGCTAACCCAATAAAGCGTCGCACAGGCCCCCCTAGCCCATCCATCAGCGTGCGTCTGGGAAACACTTCCCCACGCTACGCCGGCCCCACGCGGGCCCAAACCTGACAGCCATATAAATGTCTGCAATATACATATCCCATATAAATATGTCTGCAGAAACCCAACACAGACTGGGGGGGGGGTAAAGTGTGTGTGTGTGTGTGTGTGTGTGCGTTGCTGTGTGACTGTGTGTATCCACTTGTGTGTGTGTGCGAAGCTGCGGAGAAAAACGAATAAAACATACACTATACGTCAGAAAATAAATAGAACAAATAATATGGAAGAAATAAAACGTGTACACACGCAAATATTTATGCAAATTATAATGTCTCATAATGTCTGTTTCTACAGTCAGGATTCATATGTGTAATATAACAAGCACACACACACACACACACACACACACACACTGTTTCATTACCTTCCAGTGAGTGGATGCCTTTCTCCCGTGAAGTGTCGTAAACGTTGTTGAAGTAGTCTCCAGTGTTTGGGTCGGCACCGGCTTCAAGCAGAACCTTCACCACACTGTAAAACACACACACACACACACACACACACACACACACACACACACGTTAGAATCCAGCTGACATCTCTCTGATATGTACACACATACACAGTATTTACACCGTAATAATTCATCATTTGCAGCCACTGCTACAAAAATTGTGTTAACTATTTTTTTAAGAAATGTTCACGTCTTCCATAAACACGTGCAAACATTTGGCCAATGTTGAGAATTTGTCGAAGCATCAAAATATGAAGGCAATCAGGTCTGGTAACGGGATGCTGACTCGGATTGGAACTGGGACTGAACTTCACCAAACCGAACCGAGACCCTTAACCGGTCTTTCCCCTCACGGCTAGTACATAAACACACTGCAAACATCAGCCGGTGGAAATTTCTAATTTCTTAGCTGACCATGACTCATCAGCCAGACTCACTACCATGAGGAGTCTGCCCTGTTACCATGGATACGTGCCAATAGCCACCTCCCTCCTCGTCTCCCTCTCTACCCGCCGCTACCCCATGCTCCACAGCTTGGCCATGGCCCTCCTTGTGTGTGTGTGTGTGTGTGTGTGTCTGCCTCATAACATGTACATATGTGTACACTGGAGGGGCCAAGGGTCGGGCCTGTTTCCGGCGCCGTGGGGGGGTCTGTGTGTGTGAACGGGTGTGTGTGTGTGTGTGTGTGTGTGTGTGTAGCCCTTCATTGGAGCGCACTGCAGCGCCTTATAGAGCAAACACTAAGAACCTCGGCAACACCACTCACTGTGACCCGACGGACATTCCAGGTACCGTCTCTCCGTCTACTGAACACACACACACACACACACACACACACACACACACACACACACACACACTTCCCTTTACCACCCCGCGAACATGAGCAATGGCTTTGACGTTGAGCCACAGACACACAGACGCATACAAAAGCTAGTCAACATCTGGGAGACAGGACGGGGAGGATGGCCGAGACATGAACCCTGCCAGCGTGCTGCTTGCTGTCATCAAACCTGTGACTCCGTAATAACAGCCTGACTGGCAGCAACGGATCATTTTCAGCTCAATGATTATGGCAGGAAAAGCAAAGGCTTGAAATGGCAGAGAGCAAAATGATTCTTCATCGCTACCAGCTTCCATTCAGGAGGACCTCATCCTGACCCTTATATTCATATATTAACAGTAATATGACACGGCTGGTCAAGCTACTTCCAAAAAATAACTCTAAGGAGAATATTTAAAGGCGAGGAGTGTATTTAAACAAGCTTTTCCTTGTTTTTTTACACACTGTATCGTCCACATTCCAGCAGAAATACATCTACATCATATCTTGTCCCCTATGTCTGCTTGGTAGACCAGTGAGTCTGGGAGTTCAGGGGCAGGGAACAAATATCAAAATACATTCCTCCATTATGTCAGCAAAACAGTCAAAGAAACAAAATGTTTCCCCACCATCCATAAAGTTGATGAAACTGACCAATGCCAGCATCCTGTTTGTGGAGGCCTCCAGAGGGCTGAGAACAGCCTGGCCAGGTCTTTGTGTCTGACCTTGGTGAGGGGGGTATGAGGGGCTCTCGGGGGGGTCCCCTTTTGTTACTGTATCACTAAGGCTGGGGGTGGAGGGGGTGGAGGGGGGGGGCAGTGACCCACAGAGGGTTCTTCTCTCACCCTTACAAGCACTTCTACAAACACACCGTCTCGGCATCCTCTGAGACACACACACACACACACACACACACACGGTGGTTCGTCACACGAGGCTGGGCAGGGCTGTGTGAAGGAGCGAGGCAGGTCTGAAAAGGGTTAATGGCATCGGAAAGGTAAACACGGAGGGATAAAGAGAGGAAGACTGCACAGAGGAGGAGGAGGAGGAGATGAAAGGAGGGAAGGGTGGATGAAAAGATGAAAGAAAAGGGGATTTAATTATAAAGGAGGGTCCTAACACTGATGAGCTCTTATAAACAGTTTATAGTTTTACTAATCAACTGATCATCGAGTGTTTAGCTTTATTTTGGACATGAAGGAAGGGAGCTGCAGCACTAATTCGAGGCCAAACTGGAGGCACGCAGAGGGTAACAAGGTTAAACTGACACTAAAGGATCGGGGCAAAAGCAAAAACACAGACTTACTATTAAAATCTTATCTTACAAGTACTAGAACAACATTATCTCCAAGCTTATCTTACTTTCGTAAAAAGCCAAACTGAAGGCAGAAACTGTGAGTTAGTGAGTGAACATCCTCCTCCTCGTCCTCCTCCTTTTTCTGCCTTGTCACCATCTTCTCCCTCCCTGTGTCGTCGTAATGCTCTCGTTGGCAGAACATCAGTAAAAAAAACATCATCCTCAGTTCATCCCTTCCTCTCTCCTCCTCCTTCTCCATCTTTACTGCCGTTTTCTGGTCCAGGGATTCAAACCATCCTTTAACCTTGAGGCTACCGCTGCAGTCACAGTTCTGATATTATAAAGGTAATAACGTGACACTTTAGTGAGCCGTGCATTGTCCCCCGCCCCGATCTATGGGATCAGTGTAGGGTCAGTCACATTCACACAAATTCTAAAAGATTTCCCATGTTGGACCCATTCAGACCAGACTACTGTCCCGGGTTTATCCTGGGTTGTCGACTGTGGCAGACTGGGGGGAGGGTGTGGGTCCGGCAATCAGCCTTAATTGGCCGCAGGCGGTGCTGGATCATAGGCAGAGTCAGTCCTCTGACTCCGCCTCCGCCTCACCCACACCCTCCCCCCAGATTCATGTCACATTATTTACATCTGTATACGTCACTGGCGCGCAGGGCCGAACAAGTAACTGTGTGATATTGGTGTAGATAATTGAATATTTTACCTAGGGGTGGGCGATATGACTAAAAATCAATATCGCGATTATTTCAAACTTTTACCTCGATTACGATTAATGAACGATTATTTGTTTTGTTTTGTTTTATTTTGAAATTGACCGGATGCTCTATGCCGTTCCTGTGTCTGACTTCCTGCCCGGCTTGACACATTCGCACGCGGCTCGCCAAAAACGAACGGTCCAAACCTGTCTGAACACGGCGTTATTGGACGGGGCGGAGGGACGTGACTGAATACCACGTAGTATTTTTTAAGGGGACAGTTCATGAACGCAGCATTGGGGAAAGTATTTGGCCCATTCATTCACGGGAAAGTGATGTTACGTCTGATGCGCGCACACACCACACACACACATTTTTTTGCCACGATTACATAATTAAAATCGCGATTACGATTATAAACGCCCACCCCTAATTTTATCCTCCAGGGAATTTGTCGCTTTATTTCTTCTTCCCCACAAATGGACAGAGGCTCTCTGATTTGAGAAACTTCTCAGAATCCAATTCTCCATAGTTATCCGTTCTATTTGTTCGTTGTTGAAACTGATCTTAAACAATGAGGTTCCCATCACACACTTTGCCTAACCCGGGTCGCCCTGTTCACACCGCAGCCGAGCAGCGACTGACCCGTGTTATTCCCAGGTCGGGAGCAGGGTCGCGGACCTGGGTCTGATAACCCGTGTTGACCCATCCACACCAACGCCTGACCCGGGTCACTCCCGGGTCGTTGCTCCGGTGTTAAAGGGGCATAAAAGACACTTCAGCAGAGCGGATACCTTGTGGGGGCCTTGAACCCTGGTCCTCCAGGTGAAGGACAGTCTCACTACTCACTACTTCACTCTGTTGCTCCAATACAACTACGTTTTTCAATTGTCAACATGTGGCTGGTGGCCGGTGTTAATGCAGGTGACTGGTGTTAGTTTCACATCCTGCCCTGGAGGGAAGACAGGAAGCAGACACTTCCATCTCCCCCGGGCCAGACGGACACTTGAGCTGAGCTGACCATCCATGTCTCTGACCACCTGGCCCAGACGCTGGACCTCACTTGACCCCACCTCAGCGAGCCCACGCCTGGGGTCAGCTAGCTGCTAGGACGGACGGTTCACCAGCTGGTTCACGAACACACTTTCTTACTTACTAACTTACTTCCTTTCTTTCTGCCAAGTAAGCTGATTGGTCAAAGATGCATTCCAAGTGAGAATTGGAAAAGCTGAATGGAAATGGCAAAATGAAATTAAACCTCCTCAATATCGGAAGAAAGTTTTTACTCAAAGGTTTTTCTGCGATAAAGAGCGATGGAATGCATTTGTCAAATAAATATCGATGTAGGCACGGCATGATCAGCGACCTCCCAGACACACCTGCTGCCCCCTCATGAGTAAGAATATTAGAATTAGAATACTGCTAAGTGTATTTCATTGTTTTACGAAGTACTGCCAACATTAGCAGACACTAAAAAGCAATAACAACTTGCCCAATATTACTGTAATTCTTAAAGGACTCTAAAGGATGTTCTTTTGACGTTCAGGAAGTGTTTATTCACTTCAACCCAGCTGATGGAAACATTCCTAGTTCGCTTTTTATTTTTTGTGACATTTCAAAAAATGAAATGCCAGTTGGATGGAAACATGGCTACTGTGTTGATAACAGCATCTGGTAACCATGGAGATAGTTGGTGATCGCTCTTGTTTCCTCTTCTTATGTCTAGGAGGATGTTCTTTATTGTGATTATGAGCATCCCTCTCGGGTACTACAGTACACCGTGGAGAGTACACGCTAAGCAACCCAACACGATATAAATCTTTATTTCATTTACTGCGTGACTGAACCAGAATATTTAGCGTGTTACTAAACACTAACCATCACCATAGCATCATCTCGTGACCAAAACACAGTGATTATATTCCACTGGGAACCCTCTGGTGATTCTCACCCATACTCCAGCCATTCATTCTGGCTAATCCCAGTCCCAAACCCATAATCCCACTCCACAACTCTCTCTGCACAGCGACTCTATTCTGTCCCTCTCTCTTTCCCACTCATCCTCTCGTCCCATCATCCCTCCCTCCGCCCCCCTCCCGACCGAGTCACTCGGCTGACAGGTCGGAACGGTCAACAGGCGTCACACTCGGCTAAACGCTCATTGTGCACGTGAATGCGGGGAGGGAGGGATGGAGGGAGGGATGGAGGGAGAGAAAGAGAGATAGAGATGGGCATTGTGTGTTAAAGAGTGCAAACAGTGCCTCCCTGATTTAGCCTCACATCAAAGCTAAGCAAACACACGCCCACCCATGTCCCGCCCTTAATTCGGACACACACCCCTCCACTCCACCCCTAATTCTCTCACACAGCCGCACCCTGACCCCTGGATGCAGGCTAGGCTGTCTGGTGGACATTACACCCACAAATGGTCACTGGACTCGCCACCGTTTCCCCAGAAATGGCGCTGTGGTTAAATCCCCTTTCGCCTGAAACACATTTATCGCTCCTGGCCTCGGAAAATATAAATATAGTGCGAGACAAGAGGCAGAATCACTCAACAATGAGATCCATGTTGACATATTGGCTACGGGCGAGACCTTGTTTATGAGTAATGCTCCCTGTGTTTTCACTTAGCAGCTGCAAATAAAGTTGTGTGAGTAATAGGCAGTTGGCCTGGTAGATATTTGGTATAAACTCAATGTCTGTGTGTGCGTGAGTGTGTGTGCAGTATCCTTACTTGTGTGTATGGGTGTGTGTGTGTGTGTGTGTGTGAGAGAGAGAGAGTGGTGTGTGAGTGATGTGTGTGAACCGGTGGTCTGTCTTCCCTGCAGCAGTGACGGCTCACTGGGGGGTTGGAAGACGGGATTAAACACAGAGGAGTGTCACTGCCTCGTTGAGTTATAGCACTCATAACACACACACACGCACACACACGCACGCACAAACACACACACACACACATGCATGCGTACACACAGACATATACAAGCAAAATCTGCAACAAAAAAAACACTTAACAGACAGAGCAGTGCATCACATCACTTTACACATGATGCTTGGCATACATCAACTCGTGTCACACACCCACAATCACGCACACACACACATGCACAGTACACACACACACACACACATATACGTCAAACATCACCACGCAGCACAACAATCAAACAGTACTATCACATTTGTGCGGGCTAGAGGCAGGACAGTGTGTACTACAGAGAGCCAGTATGTTGAATTACTGAATATGAATGTCTGGGCAGCGAGAGGTCGGTCAGGAGACGGTATTATGATAAGGAGTGTGATCGGGAACGCAGAGGGGAAAAAAGGAGCGAAAAAGTAATCTACCGTTTGAAATAAAAGGGAATTTTATGCCCAAAAACCTGAAATCATGATAAACAAAAAAAAAAACTAAAATCGCATCTCTGCATAACATGAGATGTGCCGGTAGGCTTGGATTGCTGTCCTTACATTAGAGGTGGGCCCCGTAGTCCTGCTCACACCACAGGATGTGTCCGCTTTAGTAGAATAAATTCATTCTACCTACAAAACGGAAAAAGGGAGCACAACGCTGAGATTCAAGTCACTTTCAATTATTTTCACATAACTCTTCTCAATTGCTCTCCTGTGCTCCTACGTTTAAGAGAACATGAGCTCCTTGGACAAAAGATGTGACCGCAGAGTCCTGATGGAGCCTCCGAAAAGCCTGAAATCCCTCCCTGTAAATTGGATTTGGCCCTGCCTTAACCTCGGCCCCTCTCCGTGCTGTGTGTGTTCTGGGGCCAGGAGGCTAATTTAATTTGTTGGACAGAGGGATGGGGGAACGGGTAAAGACCGTCTGTTAGCCTGAAAGTCGCACTTTGCACTTCAGAAGACCAACTGTGGCAACGAGGGGACGGGCAGGGTTCAGCACCCCGAGACGCCTTACTGCACAGACAGCTGCATAGTATTAAAATACAGCATCAGTACTACACACTCGTTAGTGAGCTCTCTGTACAACACATGATTTGTTCAATTTGACAAGGGTGGATGAAACACACACACACACGGAGGTTCGATCCCCGGCTCCTCCAGTCCACATGTCGAAGTGTCCTTGGGCAAGACACTGAACCCCAAATTGCTCCCGATGGTCAGACCAGCACCGTTGCATGGTAGCTCACTGCCATCGGTGTGTGAGTGTGTGTGTGTGAATGAGAGGCATACATATAAATGCAGTCCATTTCCCATTACCATTTACACACCTGTGTTGTCGGTTCATGGCAGCCACCATGAGAGTGGACCAGCCTAGACGGTGGCGGTGATTGGGGTCCACCCCCTCGCGCAACAGCCTGATGGGGGGGAAACAGAAAGCGGTTACAATTTGCTCGATTGCATGATGAAATGTACATTGGCTCAACGTAGAAAGGGACTGAAACACACACCCATTCAGTACTGCCATCTATCACATTTCTACTGCTGCTTTGCAACGATACCTGGAATGAGGATTCAATTCAACTCAAAGGGAAACCATGAATTAGGTTGACTGGTCTCGTATACGCTCACTGTACATGTAGAGGTATATAGGACCTGCTTGCCTTATTCGCGCGCGCACACACACACACACACACACACACACACACACACACACACACACACACACCAGACCTGGACAGGCACATCAGCATGAAACTAACCGTTGGGTCCTTGACCAGTCCCTGTGTCTTTGTGTGTGTAAGCCAGGTGTGTGTTAAGTTCTGTGCCTGAGGGCATGACATCAGGTACTGGAGTGTGTGTGTGTGTGTGTGTGTGTGTGTGTGCGTGTAAGCGATCCGTCTGTCCCCTCTTGTGCTGAGCAGACCAGACAGTGTGTGTGTTTACAGTCAACACGGTGGCCTCAGTCTGGTCTGCTCTCGGCTCTCCGGCCCTGTTTTCACGGCCCGTTGTGATGTTGCGGTTTAAAGTCGGGAAAATGCTTCGCGGCTGAAACTGCGTCCGTCCAAGGGTTCAGAGTGCGGTGCACGTTTCAGTTTACAGTCTACAGAAGGTATAACGTGGAGAGTCGATCCAGAAAATTGCCATATTTGAATGTGAATGTGTGCTTTCTGCTAGCATTAAAATGACTCATTCCAACCATTTTCGGTGGTTACATCAGTTTAATATGCTTAAAATGTGTTAAAATGCTTTATTAAGATTACAAATTTGTTCCACCAGTTGTAGTATCGTCATTTTCACACCCCAGTGAAAATGACGCCCTCCATCCTCTCCGCTTCCTGTGAATAAACCCACCCTGACACTCTACCGCCGCTACACACTCAACCAAAGCACTTAACACATCTGGTTGGCTGTCTGTGTGTCTTACTGCACTCTCACCTACACCATCTGCCACATGGCGACAGGTAACCCAAACCTGCAAATGGAGACACACATGGATAGACACATATACGCATGCACTCACATACATGGATACATACACACACACACACACACACGTTGAGGTGCGCATGGACACACACAGATTGAAGATAGATATCTCCCTCTCTCACACACACACTCATAACTTTTCTACCCAGAGTAAATGGGCAGTGTGACTATCATATCCAGATAACATTCACACAGTTACTGCAGTGATGTGCATGTTTGTGTGTAACCATATTTAGTAGAAATAGCTTCTTTAATATTCTG
The DNA here is from genome assembly GCA_034670405.1 of Hoplostethus atlanticus. NCBI lineage: Eukaryota > Metazoa > Chordata > Actinopteri > Trachichthyiformes > Trachichthyidae > Hoplostethus > Hoplostethus atlanticus. The sequence continues at coordinate 15,926,531 of JAXDDX010000003.1, forward strand.
CAGTCCCGGGGTAAATTCACACACAGCTTCATATGACGCTGTGTGTGTGTGTGTGTGTGTGTGTGTCTGACTACACGGTGGTGCACATCTGTGTGAATCTTTACATTCTGTCTTGAAAACACCACATTCACTTTTTTGTTGTACGAAATAATACAAAAGGCACCGCTCTGTCCGGTCATTAGTGAAGAAGGTCCTTCAGGGAGACAGATGGTACCAAGGACTACAAGTACTATTGGCCTGGTACACACACACACACACACACACACACACACAGAATCACCCTCCTGCCCCACCCGTTTTGGGTGACTGGGTCTGAGTGTGCTGGGAAATGGCAGCGGAGTATGTTTGAGTTTAAGATCACCCTCGGAGTGTGTGTGTGTGTGTGTGTGTGTGTGTGTGTGTGTGTGCGTGGGTGTTTGTGAGTGTAATTTGTGTGTTAGACAAGGTGAATAGTGGGAACAGGCTAAAAACAGAGAAAAAGAAACATGGAGGCACACTGTGGAGAGGCAATCCACTGCTGCAATTTATCTTCATTCTCTCTCTTGCGCTCTCATGCACAGAGACGGTACTCTTCCTCCACCTAGTGGCTGTTAATGGGACTACAACCACAGTGATCTAACCAAGTGCTGTCATGATGATCTCGACTGTTCTGGCACATGGCATCAGCAGGTGATCTGCTAAAAAGCACCAAATGACAGGGGGGATAAACAGGAATGGTATGTCCAAAAAGCCAGAAAATCTCAGAAAACAATCTCATTCCTTGGCTCTATCTAGAACCAATTAGAGAGGGACTAGACAATGAGGTCATTATACTGCGGAAAGTGCTTTGGCTGGGACCACAAAGAAAGAAGGAGTTGAACTTTCCTTGGGGTGAACCATGGTAACCTCTGCATTATGGAGTGATAGTCCAATGCCAGCTGGGTGACTTGTTAACAAACTTGACTCATCCTTCTACACAGATCTCACACCAGATTACATTAACAGCTGTCAGCAGTTGGCCATTTGTCCATATTTATTAACAGAGACACTAGGCAACTCAATTGTCCTTTTCCCTAATTTGCCTAAAAAGATATGGGGATAAGAGCTGCATCCAATGGAAATGTCCAAGTGTCCAGTTTCATCCAAAGCATCTAAAATTGCTGAGATTCAATTCTTGGTGGCTGGTGCACGTATTCATCCTCATATAGTGCACTGAAATAAAGTTGATTGGGGCATCTTGGTGGCTCAGTTGGCTAAAGAGCATGCCATGTAACCGAAACTTGGTGGGCTTGAATCTGGCCTGGGACCTTTGAGTGAGCGATGGAGTGAGCAAATGAGTGAGGATGTTACCTGGCCACATCTTGAGAGTTATTGGTCCTTGCTGCCTCCAGAAGTGCATCATCTTGTAGTGAAGAAAACAGAGAGACACAGTAAACATTACAAAAAAAGAACAGTGAAAACTAAACACACATGCCAACATGAACACACATACATATTAAACACACACAAACGCATGGTGGTTCCCACACACACTCAACACAGCTGATAAGGTCCACCTTTGTTGTCAGAGTCTTTCTTCAGGCAGAAGGCCACCGCTGCAGCAGACAACACCCCAGCAGAGGCCACTCCATACGGGCTTGGTCCTCCACTTGTGCCCCGACCTTCACCTCCGTCCCTCTGACTGTTCTCCTCCCAGTACTGGTTGTTATTGCGCCCTCGGCTGGCCAAAGCAGCCCAAGAATTACGACGATTCTCCAGGTTGGAGAGCCACCTAGGGGCGAGGTGGTGGTATTGCCCCACTGGTTTCACATTGGCGCTTGCAGCCTCCTCGGCCAAAATGCCCCTTCTGGAGACCCGGGAGGTGGAGACGATGGGGTTACGGTTGGTCTCCGCCGGTGTCTCGCGGATGCCCTGGCATGCGGCATCACCAGTGCTGGTCTGGAGCACGCGGCTGCACGGTGAAAGGCTGCGCGACCTTCGCACAAACAGCCTGGTCGGAACCGATGATAACATGGCGATAAACTCACCGAAAACGAGGCGGGGGTGAAAAACCTCGGATTGACAGTAATTCCAGTTAGCAACAAATCACCCACAGATCGGAAACACAGCCGTAATGCCCCCGTAATAACGCGTACACCTCCGTTATAGGTAGCTAATATACACCAGAAGAGAAACGAAAACAACCGCTGCGGCGCAACGTAGCGTGACTACAACGCGCGGTACATTCTGGGGAAGGTAGTTTTAACGGTAAGTAACCAGATGACGCGAGATGTTTATCTCCTGCGTACTTCCGTCTTCGCTTAAAATCCCGTTAGATAGCCTGGACCGCACTACACCGTTTAGTTAGGAGTCAAATAGTTCCTCACGTTTGGTCTAAACAGTTTGTTCTACGAGGGCCTTGTTTGATTTAGCTAAAGACGTCTACTGAAAGCGTCGTGAGACATAGACACGTCTTTAAAATAGTGGAGAAAAAAACATTTTAGCAGGTGCTTCGCGCATGCGTAATGTGGCAATATCTGATTTTCTGTAATGGGATATAGCGGCAGTTTCGCATAAATCAGCTGCTGTATACACAAGATGGTTTTCCCGCTAATCCTGCTAGTTGACTGTTAAGTAATATTCCAATTTTAAACAGTTGTGTTGTACGCTGTTCCGGTCTAGCGGATCAAAGTTTCCATACGCCGCGATAGGATGTGAACTGTCTTGACTGTGGGGTCTTTGGTTTCGCGTCTCAACGAGCAATTTCCCCATTATATCCGAACAACAGTATAGTTGAGTGTTTTGTGGGGGCCACCATTCATGTCAGCATTGTATGCACACTGTTGTACCTCATAGGGCTGTCAGTGGCGTAAATCTGATGACACAGGCAGTTGTTTTGTCGAAGTATATCTCCTTCGATAGTGCATAACCGCCAGATGGTGCCAAAGCAGAGTACAAATGAAGGGCTCGAGGTTGCATAGTGCAATGTACACTGGCTGTTACAGGGACATTACAGGGACATTTCATCATCTGACAACTCTTTAGTTACAGTCTACAGTGAGATAAAGGTGTGTTGATCTTGTTTATCAGCAAGGGGCCTCTAGGTCAGACAGAAAGAGGGGAGTGGGAGAGTGGGGGTCTGGTAAAACACTGATGAAACTTTGCTTTAAAGCGTAAGTGCACTTAGGAAAGTCACCATACCTCCAACTGTAATCAGATGCTGTGACAGACTGGGCTCCTAAACGTATATCAAAGGCATGTAGATTGAACACATTTAGTGTTGCCCTGAGGCCCGATCTCTTTAAATATGTTACATTCTCATTAAAACGTAAAATGATCCAGCCATCCTTAATCCATCTATCCATCATTACTCCATCTATCTACAATGCCCTACGTTCAATTATCATGTTGTGAGGAAGAAAGGAGAGATGATCAGTATATACCTGTATAAGTGAACACAAAATACTAAATGTATCCCGTCTATTACCAATATAGACTTTATGTGGGGGATAAAATTGATTCGGCTGGCTATCTTCCCCAATTTCAACAAATTGATACCTAGCTGTTTTTGTTTAAAACATATCTACTGTGAATGCAAAAGAGAAGAGAGAGAGAAAAAACAGAAAGGAAAGGTTATACAAGTTATGGAAAACCCAATGGACTTCTTTTAAGCGATTTAAAAGATTATTTTATCTGAGTGGTAAAAAATGGTCAGACATGCTCTCCACCTGAAGAAAAATATATTCACTTTGGACTCCCTCCAAACCTAGAAATACAACAAACACAAACACAGGCACATAATCTTGCAGGCAGGCATATTGAAGGCAGGGCTGTAGCTCAAAGTTGAGGGGAAACGTTTCATTCATTTATTACCTCCTGTACTAGTAAATTAGCCCAATATAAGTATGTTGGCTTGTCTATAAATCCACACTGTGAGCAGAACTGTTCTGATGGGTACCAGCGTTGGCCTCACACAGTGGTGTGGTGGCAGTTGATCATACTCATAGGAGAAGCGTATTTGGTGCTATATGGCACCATCGTCAAATGACTCTAAATAGAAGTGTAATGTAACATGCCACCAAATGGTTCCTCAAATTTGGAGCGTTCATTTCTTACCAAATCATATGATTCAAAACTCACACTTTATACTTCGTAACAACAACACTTTTTACAATCTTATTTCCTCAACTGTCTACAGACACATTGAATCATCCCATTTCACAATGTAAAAAATGCAAAGACGTGCAATAAAAAATATGCTGATAATTGAGTAAACTCTATTTTAAATGAACATTGCAATTTAAATATGCCAATGCAATTTCCCTCAAGACAATATTAAAGTCAACGAGATTAACACATTAACATATATATCATCAGTCTGGGATGTTCAGCGCATCCCAGGAGTTATTTCGTGATGAAGTTTTGTAATTTACCCTTTGTTTTACCCACGTTCCCTCAACCTGCCTCATCTGCTACTGCTTCAGTTAGTGCATTAAATGTTGGTGGAGAAAGCAATAACGATAATGATAGTAACAGCAAGAGAGGTTCCCGTCGAGAAAAGCGAGTGTTGCACCCCTTACTCAAAACACAGGCCTTGTAGCTGCATTGCAATATCGACTATTAAGGCCTCCGTCTGTGGAAAATTGGTATCGCTTCCTCTTCTATGATGGATTTTTCCTGTATAATTGTTGAATGTCGGTGCAAAATGCTGGGTGTAGAAAGAAGCCCTTACTCTACATCAACCACAGAATCACTCACAGGACTCCTACGAAGACCTGCTCTATCACCACACACTCAGATCAGAGCTGCTCCCAGGTACAGTGTTTACCTCCTGTTCTAACCTTGGATAGGAAACCTCCTCTATCACCACACACTCAGTGAGCTGTGGCACAGACTTGGGAAGGGGTGGCAGGGTTTCTTTCTTTCTTTCTTTTATTTGTCTCGAACATCAACATTAACAGATCACAATAAAACAGTAAAAGATAAAACACCAAACATAAAGATAAATCAAACAATCTCCATCAGAAAAAAACAAAACAATGGATGTGTTCGAGAAGGAGCAGGAAGAAGCAAAATGCTTATCATGTCCCGCCCCTTCATCAACAGTGTCATATTAAATTAAAAAAAATATCTTATAAATCAAAAAAGAGAAATATTTACATCATTACATCATATTTACATCATCACACAATGCAGTGCACACAATTCACTGTAGGGGTTTTAGTTCCTCCTCTCCTAGGGGCAGGGACCGGACCCACTCATGGCCTGAGGCCCGCCCTCTAGGATAGGATCAACTGTACCTTTACCACCCTGTGTTTACGGTAGGTCCCCAGGCGTCCTGAATTTCGTTTCTGCCTGGCCGTCTACAGTGCAGGTAAACTAACTGACCTACATCTACTGGTGGACAAAACACTTTGTTTCTGTGTTGTTCTATTATCTCTGGTGGTTTCTGTTCAGCACGCTCTTGCTTTGGCACGCGCTTCCCTGAGACGCTCCTGATGCACAGCTAATCAGCATGTTTCTTGTCTACCACCTGCTCTTGGCATAACAAAGCATCAACAGGAAGGGGTGGCTGAACCCCAAAGAGTAAGTAAGTACCGAGGTGCTTATGCTGCAGTAGAGTGGATCTACAGTATCTAAGGGAGTTTATAGTAGTACTTTCTGGTATTTTTCAACCCCTATGTATGGTATTACAATATCAATGCTCTCAAGGTATAGTTGATATAGTATCCGTCTATTACAGGATTGCCATAGTTATTTACTGTAAGGGTGGAGAGGGAGCGAGAGAGAGAGGCAGACAGGGAAAGAACCGCAGCAGTCTACACGTCAGCTGTTTGGAGACAGGCGCGCCCCGCCGCTCCTGTACTGCCCCATAATTCTGCGTGTGTATGGCGTGTCAGTCCGGGTTGCCTTAAAGTGCTGTCGGAAATATCGCAATTACGAGCTGAGCGCACATTGGCGGCCCAACAAAGTGGTAAATAGGCACTCACAAAAGTAATAGTTTTCTATGATACCCGAGTTGCCTACATGTGATGTATAAGGGGCAGAGAGCATTGAAGCCGTGTCAACAATTGAATTGATGGTAAAAGTAATATATTTTATTGTAATATGCCATTGCCGTTGTTTTGTTGCCATTGCATTACTATTTGTACTCTTTGTTTAGCTGGTTTTAGATAAATTGATCAAAACATCAATTACATGTCTGGTGTTCATTTCTAGAGTAAAACAACCACCAAAAAATTGTTTTTTCACAAGGTCCGTTTTATTTTTGCCGAATGAGCGAAATACGTAGCCGATGAAAGACTTGGGATCTTACGAGCAGGCTTGAAGGCAGCATGTAGCCTGGCGGAGGCGGTCCCACCCAGATTGACAATGTAGACCTCGGTGCGTTGCTTGCCTACACCACTTTTTCTCCTCCTCTCCTCCTCCTCCTCCTCCTCTTCTTCCTCCTATTTCTCACTGCATCTCCTCTGCCACCTGCAACAGCAGCGACGCAGCGATGGAGAGCTGCTGCAAATAATAAGCTTACGGAAAACCAGAATTGCAAGAGAGAGAGAGAGAGAGAGAAAGAAAGAGAGAGACAGAAAGAAAGAGTGAAGCGGAAACACAAACATATGGTTTGTCAGAAGAGCGTCTGATTCTGAGGAGGACTCCTGAACCGGGCTGAAACTTATTCATGGAAACGCCGTTCACTTAATTTTTGACACGTACTACTGTTTTCGCCTGCGTGTGTGTTTTTCCACCTCTGTTTGACTAGTTTGTGGTGGGTAGACTGCGGATGCTGTGGCTGCTGAACGCGTACCCGCGCACACACACGCACGAACACACACACAAACACGTACAGATCATCACAAGACGCGGTGCAGCCTACAAAAGCTTCTTGCAAGCAGGAAATTGAATTAGGTAAGTTATTCCCGCAGAAAAGGAGGATAGGACTGGCTGGCTCTCGTCTCACCGTCTGTCCTCTGGGACCTCAGGAGTCCCTTATTCCCTCCCTACCTCCTGTTCTTTCTCCCAGCCCCATTTCCCCCGGTAATAAGCCATGTCTGGGGAGTGTGTGACGATCCCGGACGACCGGGCGTTCGCCAGCTTTAAGGCCGAGTGTCTGTGCGAGGAGGGCTGGAGTGTGACCTACAACAAGTCGGGCATCACGGTGTGGACCCAGACTCGGGAGGAACAGAAGCACAACCACAAAATCAAGGTGAGGATGTTTAACCCCTATTGACCCAGGGAAATATCACATATCACAGCAAGAAGTCCTGTAGGAATATTGTAGTGATTCCACAGGAGATAGAAAACACCATAAAGTATGATGAGATCACTAAACTCACTATTGTGCACTACAGATACACCATAAGTCCCTATAGGAGTATTGTAGTAATACCATAGGAGTGTGTGTGTGTGTGTGTGTGTGTGGTGTGGGTTGTAGTCGGCCAGGCGGTAGTAAAGTGCTTTCTAAAATCCCATGTGATGCAAACTGCTGACATCTGTGTTTCTAGTGCTAGCCCATCCATAACATAGATCATGATCTGACTGCAGTTTCAGAGGGCTTTCCAACCCAGCAGCAAACAGTAAAACACACTTCAAAGAGATGCATTGAAATAACACAGAATAGTAAACACATGCATCTGTAAATGATGCAGTAGGTGAGATTTCTGTCAACACATCCATACGTGTTTTAAACTAGAAGTGTAGGAGGGGGGCCTGATGCACACAGTAAGACAAGATCCCTGACCTGTAAACAGTGGTGAGGAGGAGTGAGGAGGGTTTACAGCTGGGGGAGGGTTGTCCTGAGTCCTGACACATCCTATGTCAGTGATTCTTAAATATTTTCAGTCTGTCCAAATTGAGTATAGTGAGTGTCTCTGAGCCGTTTAGGTTGGATTATACTTGATTGTCAGATTTCTCTGAAATTACACAACCTGTCATCCATTTAACATACAGGGAAGTAAACAAAACGCACACTGAAACAGGACAATACCCAATAGAACTGACAGTTGACGTACAATTTGACAGTAGGTGGTAAATAGGCATTAGATAATAGGTTTGCAATTGCAGCAGTTTCTGATTTGGCACATTGTCTACCAGCCACCTTGTACCTCCCCAAATAATCTGTACAACAAATTGCATGTGCCATCATTGCACGTTGCTCTTGGCCCAGCCTAGCATGAAGGCCTGACTTTCTGTCCTGGTTATCCTCACCTGACTGCACCCCTGACTGGGTCTACTTCTGACAGGAGCCGATATCTCTTATATCATTCTTGGAAAAATCCACCCTAAAACACTTTAGCATTGTTAAAAAAAAAGGGTGCACCTTGCATTCCTGGGTACACTTTGTTGTTTGGTGGCGGTATTTTTCTTATTTCTGTGGATAAGTGGACAAATGTAGACAACGTAATGCCGCGTCAAGATATTTCCATCGCAACTATAATGTAGTTTAATAGGAGAAATATTTTCAAATATCTAAAACATCAACGGTAAACACCAGGTTCACGTGTCAGTCACTCAGAAA